>JAMZEH010000066.1:3811631-4065523 GCA_024699665.1 Ostrea denselamellosa | reverse complement strand
CACTCTCATCTATCTAACTAACACTCTACTTAAGATATCAAAACCGCTCTCGCTCGTCTCTCTCAATCGCTCGCTCTCTCTCACCCATCTCCTCGTCTCGCACTCTCTCAACCACTCTCTCTCTCTCTCTCTCACCCACTCACTCTCTCTCTCTCTCTCTCACCCACTCACTCCTCTCTCTCTCTCTCACCCACTCACTCTCTCTCTCTCTCACCCACTCACTCTCTCTCTCTCTCTCACCCACTCACTCTCTCTCTCTCTCTCACCCCACTCACTCTCTCTCTCTCTCTCACCCACTCACTCTCTCTCTCTCTCTCACCCACTCACTCTCTCTCTCTCTCTCACCCACTCACTCTCTCTCTCTCTCTCACCCACTCTCTCTCTCTCTCTCTCTCACCCACTCACTCTCTCTCTCTCTCTCACCCACTCACTCTCTCTCTCTCTCTCACCCACTCACTCTCTCTCTCTCTCTCACCCACTCACTCTCTCTCTCTCTCTCACCCACTCACATCTCTCTCTCTCTCTCACCCACTCACACTCTCTCTCTCTCTCACCCACTCACACTCTCTCTCTCTCTCACCACTCACACTCTCTCTCTATCTCTCACACCCACTCACACTCTCTCTCTCTCTCTCTCACCCACTCACACTCTCTCTCTCTCTCACCCACTCACACTCTCTCTCTCTCTCACCCACTCACACTCTCTCTCTCTCACCCACTCACACTCTCTCTCTCTCTCACCCACTCACACTCTCTCTCTCTCTCACCCCACTCACACTCTCTCTCTCTCTCACCCACTCACACTCTCTCTCTCTCTCACCCACTCACTCTCTCTCTCTCTCACCCACTCACTCTCTCTCTCTCTCACCCACTCACTCTCTCTCTCTCTCACCACCTCACTCTCTCTCTCTCTCTCACCCACTCACTCTCTCTCTCTCTCACCCACTCACTCTCTCTCTCTCTCACCCACTCACTCTCTCTCTCTCTCACCCACTCACTCTCTCTCTCTCTCACCCACTCACTCTCTCTCTCTCTCACCCACTCACTCTCTCTCTCTCTCACCCCACTCACTCTCTCTCTCTCTCACCCACTCACTCTCTCTCTCTCTCACCCACTCACTCTCTCTCTCTCACCCACTCACTCTCTCTCTCTCACCCACTCACTCTCTCTCCATCACTCTCTCTCACCCACTCACTCTCTCTCTCTCACCCACTCACTCTCTCTCTCTCACCCACTCACTCTCTCTCTCTCACCCACTCACTCTCTCTCTCACTCTCTCTCTCTCACCCACTCTCTCTCTCACACTCACTCTCTCTCTCACACTCACTCTCTCTCTCACACTCACTCTCTCTCTCACACTCACTCTCTCTCTCACACTCACTCTCTCTCTCACACTCACTCTCTCTCTCACACTCACTCTCTCTCTCACACTCACTCTCTCTCTCACACTCACTCTCTCTCACACACTCTCTCTACTCTCTCTCTCACACTCCCTCTCACACACTCTCTCACTCTCTCTTACTCACTCACACTCACTCACACTCACTCACTCACACTCACTCACACTCACTCACTCGCTCGCACTCACTCGCTCGCACTCACTCGCTCACACTCACTCGCTCACACTCACTCGCTCACACTCATTCGCTCACACTCATTCGCTCACACTCATTCGCTCACACTCATTCGCTCACACTCGCTCATACTCACTCGCTCATACTCACTCGCTCATACTCAATCGCTCATACTCACTCGCTCACACTCGCTCGCTCACACTCGCTCGCTCACACTCGCTCGCTCACACTCGCTCACTCACACTCGCTCACACTCACTCGCTCACACTCACTCTCTCTCTCACACTCACTCTCTCTCACACACTCTCTCTACTCTCTCACACTCTCTCTCTCACACTCCCTCTCACACTCTCTCTCACTCTCTCTTACTCACTCACACTCACTCACACTCACTCACTCACACTCACTCACACTCACTCACTCGCTCGCACTCACTCGCTCGCACTCACTCGCTCGCACTCACTCGCTCACACTCACTCGCTCACACTCATTCGCTCACACTCGCTCATACTCACTCGCTCATACTCACTCGCTCACACTCGCTCGCTCATACTCGCTCGCTCACACTCGCTCGCTCACACTCGCTCACTCACACTCGCTCACACTCACTCGCTCACACTCACTCACTCACACTCACTCACTCACACTCACTCACTCACACTCACACTCTCTCACACTCTCACACACTCTCACACACACTCTCTCTCACTCTCTCACTCTCACACTCTCTCTCTCTCATTCTCTCTCTCTCACACACACACACAGTGTTTATATATATATATATATATATATATATATATATATATATGTGTGTGTGTGTGTGTGTGTGTGTGTGTGTGTGTGTGTGTGTGTGTGTGTGTGTGTGTGTGTGTGTGTGTGTGTGTGTGACCATTCAGATTTTTTTCTATAATTGTTTACCTACATTCATGTATTCCTTTTTGATTGGAACAAAACACTTCTCACTTTTATCAAACATAGTTTAAAGTTTTTTCAGTCAGTTGCATTATTGTGTTTATTTTCATCATCTTCTGACGACATGTAGGTAGGTTACACTTCCTCATTCTATTTCTGTTTGGACATACCCAGTAATCAGCCATCTTCCAATGTTTGCAGACTCATCTTCAGTAAATCTTGACGTTTTCTATAAAAACGAGAATATTAAATGAATATCTGTATAGATGTATAACACACACACGCATACACACAAAATAGGGTGGGGTGGGTGGGTCAATGCCCCTTAAGGATGGTACATACAATGTAGACGATTTTAAAAGATTATTTAGTTTTAATGCTTTTTCACTTTATATCCCTCAGAGCCCCGCCCGAAAGCCTGATCATGAAGAATTCACTATTTTTGAAGACATTGACATATTTTATATACTTATACAAGGCCTGAAAGATAGTATTTTTACAATTGGAAATGCATACAGGTACATATACTTTCTATAAATTTATTTCTATCAAACTCGGAGGGAAGTGGGAGACCCTCCCTTCCTACGCACGCCTTATATATATATTATATAGCCTCTATTTACGATGTGTACTTTAAAAAAAAACCTTGTAGAGTAATTATGAGGACCGTATGAGGACCGTATCGTACATTTACTAGCAAGGTGATTTCCTTAAATTTTAAATAAATAATGCCTATGTAGTCTTGCTGCAATTCCATTCAATACCATTATTGTAGAGAATCCTAATCTTCGACAAATTTAAAAAATAGTATTTCAGCAGTCACATGTAGCCAAAAATTTGCAACATGTTTAGACCCCCTATCCATTCCACCTGTATCTGAAGTGTGAAAATAGATTGAAATCCAACCAAAGGTCCGAAATTTAATCTCTTGGTATAGTAATAATTTTGTTTTGTTTTGTTTCTGCTTGTTTGAGTAGATCAATAGCAACCAACCGATGTGTATAATACACAGCACAGACGCGGGGATGTCCGGTCGCACTTGCTGACTGAATAAACAAAGTCTGACTCCGTCAACATCAAAGGAAAAACAAAGCCTGACGAAATATACAAATAAACATCATACGAAAACCGAGTCTGACTGAATAAACAAATAAATATTAAAAATGTTCAATATATGGCAATTAAAATATAAGTTTTGCTAGATTTTGAATTTCGTTCGCCACTTTATAATCAACTACCCAAACATTAGAAAAAACCGACTTAAATTTTTTTATAGTTTTATATATATATATATATATATATATATATATATATAATTGTTTCATTATATTACTCAATATTGATTAATGCATTTAATCAATGTGATGAAATTCGTTGAACGCATTTAATTACTTACTTACAATGTGTTTTATTTTGCTCCAAATAAAAAGAAAGATCTATTTAAATGATACCCTAAATAATGGTATTTTTTGCAATAGATCAATACAGGAAATCTAAATGTTATTAACACGATATCGACACTAGTGACCTCTGATGGTCGTAAAATGAAAGGAAATTGAAGGGGGGATTTGTTTTTCACCTATACCCCCCGTTATGTATTACCGCGTATATTGAAAATTACAATGTAATGTCCTGCTTTTGTGATATAAAGGAAATTTTCATTAAGTTAAAGAAAATATTTTGCATACTTATTATTAAACAGTTATACTTGGAATTAATGTATAATTTTATGATCTCTTTTATTTTGATATCAAAACTTACATAAGATGTGGAATTCTTTCATATCGCAATAAGTAGTACTTACGCGACATAGTCCTTCGGCCTTCTTTAGACAAACGACCCGCTGGGTCTGTCTTCCGACAGGCGCCAAATCAGAGATCTAGCTAAAAGGTCTCATTTCTTCTTGTGATAATTAACGATTGGGTAGATAAATCGCACCTTTGTATATCACATTTTGTACTTGAGATGATTACAATAAACCAAACACCATTTTTTGCTATTTTGATTTTTTTTTTTTTTAGAATGTCGACTATATAATTGATTTAAATGCAGTTTCAACAGAGGAAATTATGACGCTACAAAATCTCATACTTTGGCGAAATTTATACGATATTTCCCCCGAAAGCATGCAGTGAAGATTACCGCAGATGTTTGATACCTCAAAACTATAGTTGCAGAGATTGCAAATTCTTATTCTGTGTTTAGAATTCATTATTTCCGCAAAAATATTCAGTAAAAATTACCACAGATTATAGTGTAGCGGGATTTCCCGGCATAAATAGACGAAACACAATTTGGTTTTCACATCATTATATATTCTGGTAATAATCTGGATTTGATGAATAGATAAATATATTGCCCTGAAATATACATAATAAATATTATATATAATTGTATATTTCAATATCTATTAATTACTAATGACTTTAAGTTAATATAAAATAAAACAATGTTCTCTCCCTTTAAATTACACATCAGAAATCAAAATGATCACTAAGGGAGGTTACTCTAAAATCATTTATGAACATAATAGAGATCCCATAAAGAGTTATCTTTCCATTATAATTTTAACTGAAAATATCCTTTAAAAAAAATACAGATGAACATACCAATTTATGGAATTAGGCACACTGCTTTACAATAATGTACAGCAATCAGAATTTAATACCTAGATAGTAAATTTAATAATAAATATATGTTCTTCACAGAAATAATCTATTTCATGTAATGATTAATATAAATTCATCCTCTGTAAATATTTCAATACAAAATATTCCAATATAAATACGATTAAAGGACTTCAGAAAGTTCATTGAATTTATGTACATCTGCTTCATAAAGATTTACTACAATATATATTTCTTTTCTATCAAAATAATAAAATACTTAATCTGAAAAGTTTACTATTAGTAAAATGTTAAAAACTTACATTTGTCAAGGTCTTCCAGTTTCAGGTTATTCAAAATTATAAAGTTGTTCAAAATGTATAGTCATATAGACACAATTTTGCAAAAAGGTCTTTCTTCTAGAACTCCTAGATGAAAAGTGTTCACCCAACAATGACCATAAAGTTTCAACCAATAAAATCAAACTAATTCAAATATAGACCAATGAATGTTGAATGTCTGTAAATGTGTGTGTGGATCCAAAGGGAGTGTATGGCTATTACTAAAAACCCAAATTAGTAAAATAGAAGAAATAAATTTAATTCTGTAAACCTATAAGTTTTAATACTAGGTTTTAATTATTTGCTGATCTTAATATCTATTTATCTATATATATCTATTTAAATACTCTTTTATCATTTTTATGATAAAAGTACATCTACTACAATAGCTTGGTCAATACTTTTACTGCGTATTGCACAAAATTTTCAGGCATAAAAAAGGGGTGGGTGGGTTATATTATACTTATGTGTGTATTATATTCGGGAAAATATGGTATTATATTTTAAGTCATTTTTGGGAAGAAGTAAATATAGATATAATATTTTTTTAAATAAGATAATTGAAGACAATTGTTTAATAAAGAAAACCAAAATATATTAGCATTGATCGGACTTGCAACTCTATAAGTTTGTAGGGGCGTGGCTTGAACGGTTCTACCGCACGAAACGTCTCTTGCACGAAACGATTCTTGCACGAAACGCTTTGCACGGTTTGTACAGAACGAAACGATTCTCGTACGAAACGAAACGATTTTTTAAATCAGAATGTTTACTTGTGGTGATATCTTTTGTTAGAATATCAATGCAGAACACTAACACTAAATTTGAGTGGTTAGTTGTTATTCTTATGTATCATCTGAACTACACTGAATACAGATTAATAGTAAATGCTCCTACTACAGGTATGCGGGATTTTGGAAGCAAGTTGTAACCTTGTAATTCGATAAATCTTTTATCCAGTAAATGATATTTCGACACAGAATTGTTAATATTGTACCAGACATATGTAAGGAGTAACGCGCATCTAATGCGGATTCAAAAACAAAACCCAGAATTTTTTTTTATTAAATTTTGAATTACAAATCAGCAACATCAAAAGGTATGACTTGCTGCAGCCTTCAACTACCCATTTAGATATGTCGATGAAGATTTGTTTATGAACAATACCCATATGTATATATGATATATTTAAGTAAGCTTGAAATAAAGAACCCCACAAAGTCTTCCACATCTGTATCATATTATTTTTTTTTTAGATAACTCATTCTAAGGAGTGATAGTGAGTGCCGTGGATGGGGACCAGATTGGATGATTGTACAGTCATCTGCTACTCTGTTGAAAAGGCCCCATCATCAATTTTCGATTCAATTGAAACATCGTTATACCATTCCAGCAGAAGGAAAGAAGTTTCTCGACTTAACGGAAAAAAGACCGAGGGATGTTCCAATGGACTCGTACACTTGTACATGCGCAAGCGGACCCCCCCCCCCCCCCTTCCCCCAGCACCCTGTTTAACATCGCTTATAATATTCTGCGTTGACCACGCATTTTTAGAACTAAATGCTTTGGATCAGGAGATAACGTGATATATCCACACAAAACACAATAAAAATGTAAAGTCACGGGTACGTTTTAATGATCAATCACAAATGCTTCGTTTGTCGCCACTCAGTAGGTCTTAGAGATCAAACTTTTTGCAGATGACAAAATTGGACAAGGGCGACTGATGCACGTGCCGGCGTGTTTCTTCTAATAATTGTAAATAAATTGTTTAAGATAATTTTAATTGACTTTGAGATTGAGTTCTGCTGGTCACAAGGGGGCTCTGACTCATAACAATGCTGACTTTATATGAGACTTTTGAAACCCCTTTAGCAAGTCATTAGACTGCCCCGGTTTACTGATCAAATTTTACGCCACCTCCCTTGAACTTTAGCTGGACTAAGATCATCAACATACCGCTTGTCAATCCAATACTAGACAATAGATCAGGCCCTGACTGCTAGACTTACCCAGTCGGCAGGTTTTCGATATTGCGTTTACTTTCTTTGTATTTCATTGTGTATTTCAACTATTACCTAGGTAAATCAAAGCGTCCAGTTATATCACATCTGCCTTGATTAGACCACCTCTATTTTTCCAGTAATCCTACGATAACGAAATGGGTCTTTAAGAAGTGAATATATGCAGAACATGCGCTTGGTATTCCAATTAGACATGGCATATCAACTAAATATGCAGGTAATAATAGAACATTGCAACATAAATGTGGTAAGTTAACGAACGAGAAGCTGAAATCATGACAATTGCCATAAAGTTGAATTGAGTTATATTTCAACTTAATGATTTGCTAATCATTGGAATAATATTCTAGCTTTTATGTTGATATTCGATGGCTAGTTACATGTATCTATAGATCAGAATGGAGATATTAGAATCTTTACGTATTATTACATTTCTCTCTACAAGGAAATTCGATACATGATTTAACCAAGTCTACGACAATTAAAAACAATTATTGAAAATGGAAAAACACGACCATGATACATAACGAACCCCTATAAAGGCAAATATGGCAAAACCGGGGTTTTCTCTACAAGATGGCAACAAAATCTTGCTACATCTTTATACATATCTTTATGAACCTAATTCACTGATTTAAAAAAAAACTGCTCAACTCACTGGAGTAATTTGCAAGCCAATTTAGATGATTAAACAGCTTAAAGGAAACTAATTACATTTATACATGAACGCATTGCCATTACCTATCTGTGACTAAATTCCGAGGGCGAGAGTTTTTCCTCAAATGTATCTCGAAACATGAGTTTTCTAGTTACTTGCTTTCTATACCTGTAACCCTCATCAATTAAAATTAAATGTACAAAACGAAACGAAACAATAAATAAATAAATATATATATATATATATATATATATATATATATATATATATATATATATATATATATATAAACAAAGCAAATACACCACTTAGAACAACAACAGTTAATCTGATGCTGCTTTCAGTCTAATCACTACTAGGAGACACAGGTGATCAAGATCTTATGTAATTATTGACATTTTTGAAGTTAATATGATGGCTTATCCAACTGTGAAGTACATATGCACCGAATCCGAGGTGAATACTGATCTATATTTGCACATTAAGGTTTCTTAAATCATCATATTGACCATGAAAATGTTAAAATATTTTATGATATGATTGCATGATTCAAAATCCCAGAGTTTACGAGCGATGCCTGGTTTGTAAATTTTATTCACATCTAGAGTGCAAGATCTTGTGGAATAACATACGAGTAGTCGTAGCGATTTTCAAAAACTCGCATACATAATAAAACTGATGCAGATTACCCATCGAAGAGGTTAAAAATCAATCATTTTATCATCTTATCAAAGTGAAATTGATAAAGAGTTTTTAAAAAAAATATTTATGAATTTATTGCAGGCATGTGTACCATAACAAGGTTTCGGAATGTTTGTGGCAGGTGCCCAAGAGGAGTAAGCATCCCCTGTTGACTGGTCACATCTGTCGCGAGTCCTAGAATACATTTAAATAATTGGCTACAAGGGACATTTCTCTTTGATTGTAAATTCAAATAATTGCATTTCTTTATAAAATCCAGCATGGCATTTTCAAAATATTGAGTCTGCATTAGGAAATGGTGTAATTGTTTATATCATGAATACCATAATTACACATACATGAAAACTCAAAGTCGAAATTAAGTGATTAGAGACGCACGCTGTCACTGAAGACCAAAATATTGATAACTGATGTCATCAATTAGAATTGGTTATTTACTTATTATCAAATATTTATTCTACGAAGATGACTATTGGGAAGGGGGGGGGGGTTAAAATCAATATATATATTTTGGATTGTTGGACAATCTCTGAAAATCAGAAAACTTGGAATTATTCACTCATGATAGTAAAAGTTGTTCCATAAGGGTTTTGGGTCAATCATCAACATTCATTGAAGATGAAAAGGACAGACACTAGACTTTACTTGGAATCACACAAGGAAAAAAAAACTAATGTGTAGGTGACACAAATTGTCCATTAAGAGGTTGTTCATTGAAGATCAGAAGCTATCTATATTATGTACATCACCAATAATATTAGGTCCTTTAACCATCCTATTTCTTGTGTTTTCGATGTGTTTGATTACCCTGCATTTCAACAGCAGTGATGCAATAGTATCCGATGTCATGCGTTTCTTTAAATGCCTGTCAGTGACAGGAAGTATCACTTTCCGGAATTTGATAACTCGTGTAAGTTGCTTTTGCAAACTTTCCTTTACTCTCAACCGTGTTATGTTGAACAGTTTAACAATCGTAATATCAATATATATATATATATATATATATATATATATATATATATATGCACCTAAAGCTATGCTGTCCCTGATACCGCCAACCAAATTCATAACCGGAAGTTTATACTGTAATTAAAACGCGGACACATGAAAGGACAGTGCATATTCCTATAAATAACAGTTTGTGACAGGAACTATTTACCCTTTATAATGATTTACTTATTGACTTTCATTAAATATCACTATTATAGACAACAAATAGGTCTCCTCATTTAAAAAAAAAATCCTGACCCCTAAAGCTTGAAGTGACATCTGCATGATTTCAAAATGTACTCGTTAAAATTGATTTACTGAACGTTTGCTTAATAATATATAATGTACAAAAGTATACCGAGTTATGACAATAGGATTATGTAATCAAAGACGCGATTGGGGTTCATTTATTATGTACATGTATATCATATATCCACATATATCATATATAGTGTGTATATAATAATAGACTATGCCACAAACAATAATTTCAATACGTATGAAGTATGCAAAGATTTTTTTTCAATTGTTAAGGAACAAGTTTTGGGTTTTTTTTTTTAAAAAAGGTTTCAACAAAAACTCCGAAATATACAATGTAACAAAAAATAATTAAGTTTTGAGTGTCGTGTGTCGTGAATATCTACCTGTCGCTTGATATCGCATTTACATGGCTTGTCTGCATTCGATTATTTAGCACATGCAGTTATCATGCTAGATGTGCACTAGTGTAGAACTATTCCCGGCTCTGACGTAGGCTCGTTAGTTAAGGCGGAAGTTCGTATCTCCGAATGAGCGTCCACTCTGCTGATGCAATTATACGTGTTTGACCCGTTGCATTCACCACTACAATATTCTTTATTTTTCACTCTCTGCTTACAGATTTGCATGATACATTTTAACTATAACCGTAATTCTAATTTTGGTATCTATTTTCAGATATTTTCCTTTAATTAGAGCTCAATATGCATACACCACTAATTAACTGCCTATCTTTACAGGATATGTACGAAATGATACAAAACGGTGGAAGAAGAATTAATCATTTGAAAAGAGACGATTCTGAATTACACGATATATATTTGAATTTAAAGATATAGTTACGCAATTCATTGTATGTAATAAGTACTTCACCATATCTTTAGATGAGAACACTAGAAACAAATACAATGCATGTATTGAATTACTATAACGTAGTCTAAAATTATGTTTTTGCTTAAATTGCATTGAAATAGTTTTCAATGATCGGAATGTTGCATCATGATCAATTTTTTTTATTTTTACTATCCCAAATCTGGGTCAAAGCAAGAAACAAATAGCATGTATAGAACATGTGTGATTGTCAAGTTTTTGTTTTAGGGCTAAAGCATACAAAGTCCTCCAATATAGAACCAAAGAAACTACCATTTAGTATGTGCATATCTTTCAAAATCGCCAACCAACCACATATCATATTATCATCTCTTGTTTTAATTGTCTGCGCAATGTTTCAAATTTAAAGCAAACCATGCATGCAACTCCAGATTTCAAGATATGAAATATCTCTGCCCCGAATTTTATTACGAAAGCCTATATTAAATGTACGGGGCAATGTCACAACAGGATTTAAATAGACCATATATTAAACTTCCTTGTTCACTTGTCCGTAAACAAACATGTTGGATTTTACCATGAATGGATGTGTTTTCAACTGCGTCTTGTGTATACTACTAGCTTCATATTTACAATTTGTTAATAGCTTACCATACTTTAACTCTTTTAACTACGGTAGATATGCTGAGTGGATACCTTGCTATATAGAAGAGAAAAACTGCACATGTTTGGAGCAACACAATGAACTCTTGAAGGTGGACTGTTCAGATCGAGGGTTGACACGTGTTCCACATCTACCTTCTACTGTGATATGGCTCAATCTAAGAAAAAACTCTATTCAAAACATACTGTCCAATTCGGAAAAATTACTGCACTGTAACGTTTCCAACAACGATAAATGTGAATTCCCGATTAGATACCCTTTTGATGGACTTGGCAATTTACAGTATCTGGACATCTCGAGCAACAAACTGGAAAATGTGGACCATGAAGTTTTTAAATCTTTGAAATCCCTGGTGTCTTTTAATATGAAAAATAATTCTATTAAACTGGGAGGAAACTGGACAAATGTAAAAGAAATACTTCATAGTTTTAAATCGTTAGAGGAACTCAGGATCGATGGAATCGGCAACGTATCATTTGATAACGGATTTGCCGGTTTTAGAAATTTATCCCTACTGGATGTGTCGGGTTTAACGGGAAATTGTGAAATTAGAACAATTGATCATGACTTTTTTCTAGATGTCCAATTTCTTAAACATCTGGATATATCTTCCTGCAAAATCAAACGCATTGAAAAGGGAGCTTTTGGTTTCTTAAAATCACTGGAAACGCTGGATATTTCCTATAACAAAGAACTAGGATTTGCCTCTCTTCCAAATATCACTTATAACATGGCATATACATCTATCAAAACACTTTATTTGCACAACATTAATTGTTTGACTGGGATAGGGAAAGAATTGTTAAAGCACCATGTTGCGAACTTGAAAGAAACACATTTACAGGAGCTTGTTTTATCGAGAAATCGATTAGAACTTTTGGAGAGAGGACTGATTGGGTCTTTGCCGAGTACATTGCAGAAACTATCATTAGCTGAGAATAAACTTCTTTTAGGTCCGTATCTCATGGATTTTGTCAACTTTCACAACTTGAAAATATTTAACATGAGCCTCCGATTTGAACCACCTGTGTACGAGACTGCTGTTTTCGAAGTATGTACGGAACACGAAGATGATATAAATGCTGATAATACTACACTCCTCCGACAAAATATTACCAACATCAACTTTTCAAAATTCTTACGCTACTTTGGAAATCCCTCCTTTTCTGCAATATCTAAATGGAAACCATATTTATCTATTTACATGCCAAGGAATCTTGAAACTTTTTATGCAAATTCCAGTAGATTATATTCCTCTATAAAAACATTTGGTTTAATTGCACCAAATCTGAAACATATGTTCTTTCAAGATAATATCCTGCATGAATGGAAAGGAACTATACATGGAATTCAAAACGTTACCCATATTGATCTATCCAATAATTTTTGTACTTATATTTCGTCTGAATTTTTTGTACATGCAACAGGACTTTTGTATCTCAATATATCAAGAAACTTGATAGGAGACAAACTGGAAAGTGATTGGAATGGATCAATCTTTAGAAAGTTGGTTTCACTGGAGATCTTGGACATGAGCTTCAATGATATATTTGATCTGCCACATTTGCTCCTCATCAAATCTAAAAGGATTAAAATTCTAGTTTTGAATAATAACCAACTCTCTGATTGGAATGTATATGTTAGACACATGGTTGGCCTCCAGCATTTGGATTTATCTAAAAATAGAATTGATTCTATCAGAGATGATATGAGGGAGGAACTGTCACTTTTGATGATGACTAAAAACACTTCTATAGATCTATCAGATAACAATGTTGATTGTTCATGTGCTAATCTGCCATACATAGAATGGATGGTGAAGCATAGAGCTCAATTAAAACGTTTTGCTGACTATGAATGCGCCATTAAGAGTCAGAATTTTTTCAATTTTAGCGATCCTGTCACATCACTGACAAATTTATCAAAGAAATGCGCATCTTATACGATTTATTACATTGTTGTGTCCATTTCAATAACTGTTGTGACATTTGTGTCTATCGCTGTGATGGTCAAAAGAAACATTTGGACTATAAGATTTACGATCTATCAAATGAAGCAAAACCTGAAGAGAGGAAGTCAATATATGCAAATACTTTACCAAAGGAAGAAATCAGATTATGCCTATGGCGTATTTATTTCATATTCTTCTAGGGATCGAGAATTCGTCCTTAATGATCTCGAAAGAAAATTAAAAGAATTGAACCTTCATGTATATATTCGGGAAAGGGATTTTTTGCCTGGTTGGGACAAAGTTGACAATATCATGAATGCTATAGAGATCAGCAAAAAGACTATATGTGTGGTATCGAAATCGTATTTACTGTCCGGTTGGAGGGACTATGAATTAAACATGGCGAAAATCGAAGGTATAAAAAATAGAGGAGGACTTGGGCACCTGCTTGCAATCATCCTTCCTGATGCCTTTGAGTTTGATAAAAAATGCCCGAATTCTCTTAAGGACTTAATCAGACAGGATCGCTTTCTTCGTTTTCCTTCTTCCACAACAGAGGACTTGCGTAAAACTGAATTAGAGAGCGAAATAGAAAGGTTTTGGAATAAATTTTCTGAAGCTATTTCAAATGGAACAAATAATACTTAGTATCCTGTCCAGAACAACATGCCGTGCTGATAGTGAATAAAAAAATTCATGAGATATTCAATATACATAATTAACATATGTATATGAGAAACACTTTTTAAAATTGATCTTCATATTCATAACGTCTTGTGGCAAACTTTTGAAATAAAATTTTTGGAGGTCTATTTAATACATTTTCTTTAGATGGAACAAATAATGCTTATATATATATATATATATATATATATATATATATATATATATATATTGTCATTTTATATTGTAAAGGTTTAATATGTAAAAAAAACCGTTAAAGATCTATATGTCTTTATAAATTCAATATGTATCAAATTGTATAAATTCCCAAATTCAAAATTAATTGTGGTGATATAGGTTTGAGGCGCAAATTGAGACTTCTTGTTATGAATTGTGTGAATGTATTTAAATGGAACAAAGAATGGCCGATATTCTGGGGTTTTTTTGTAATCATGTCATGCTGCTACAAAAACAGATTATCATTTTGAAGAAAAAGACTTCAAATTTTATCCCGTTCAAAATGCTATAGATGTGTCACATTAAATCTCCTTTATTTTATCATTCCTTGTAAATAGATATGTTGTTTCATTTTGTACACATCGAACACTCCCAACTTCTGTGGGGAGCCTCATTTTTACTGTTCCCTAAATGGAGCCTCAGCTGATTGGACATTTAAACCGCCAGTCCTAGTCCGTGCGAGATTCACTCCGGACACGGCGGTCAAGCAAGAAGAATGCTTTAATACTTCTATGCTTATTTATCAGCAAATTTACGCTACATGACATAGGCATGGACACTATGATCCAACTTTTCTGAGGTAAGGTGTTTTATTTACTTTTCAATAGTTTGTCAGTTTTATTCTACTTTAACCGTCCTAAAACATCCAAATAATGGAGTTTCTCGGTGTTTTAGTTTAATGCATTTTTCATGTCAGGATAGTATTGACAAACTAGTGTTCATTGTATGGTGAAGTATTTCGGTCTTAAGTTATACTTCCTACGTTGTACATAAATGCATAGCAATGCATTTATCTTTGTGTATTTGTGTAGTCTTTTCAATAGACAGTGTAGTAATGTCTTATATATATGGCATGTGCAAAGTATTATCTGCAAATATGATAATATTGTGTATTTGTGTAGTGTAACGCTAAACAGTGTACACGAGTGAAAACATAATCAAACTTTGTATGTGTTCAAAACAGGTCCTCTACCCCTGTGGTTCTGCAGTTGGTGTGATGCAGAGCATGTAGTGCGTGTTGGCCAGGAACGGGAATTTCATGCAACGTATGGATGGCCAGACAAGTGTGGCGGGAACACCCCAGCCTACAAGGGAACACCAGTTATTGTCTATGATATTTTTCCATTAAAGATCCTGACTATAAAAACTTATCATTCTTTTGTCTGATTGAAATTGAATTGCCAAAGTTATCAGACTGCCAGCTCGTACATCCGTGACAATATGTTGATCAAATGGTATGCGACCATTAGCATGTATTCCATATTCAGACATACTTCGAAACAGATAACATTCGGAGCTGTCATCTATTTATTTATTTATTTACTCATTTATTTATTTGCTGATAAATACTGATAATTACTGCTATCATGTTATTGGTACTGATCATTACTGATATGTTTACTGTTGGTATTGAAATTTCTCTTGATGCTGAGAAGTGCTGATATTCACTGTGATTTGTATTGTGGGTTCTGATATTTACTGATTATTACCGAGGAAAATACTGTGGGTATTAAGACCTGCTGGAAAAAGCTGTGGCTACAGGTAGCCTTGCAGGAGAGTGGGGCTAAGTAAAAATGACAAAGGTGGGGTTTGAAGAGTTGCTACACCTTATTTCCAACATTTAATAAGTGTTTTTTCAAAACGCGCATCGATAAAATGCTGAAAAATTATATTGATATTAGCAATTATAGCAAGTGTTATGCACCAATTTGCTCTCAACTGCGCTTTGAAGATCATCCGGAATTTAAAGGTTTCCTCATGCTGACTCAGATGTTTTATATCACATGATTTAGAATGGCATAATATAACGTATTATGTAGAAAATTATTTAAATGCCCCTTAACTGGCTCATACCCCTTTTCAAGAATGGGGTTATTCCCTGCTTCTTATAATTAATTATAAATATTTGTTCTAAAGAAAACTGTCCATGTCTCTTTTAAATGAACAATGCTTTTACAGTAACATAGACGCATTCGAGCTGAACAATTTTCAAATTTTATTTTTCCATTTTTAATGTTTAAGAGTCATTCTCTGTAAAAACCAAAGAATCTGAGGATGTGGTTGAAACACATGACACCGACATGTGTATTTTTTTTTAAATTATGAGTATACTCAAAAATTCGTTTTGGCTAACAACTTAGTTTATGCTTTTGAGTGCTCTTTACCATGGCAACCAGACCTGGCCTAATAATTGGCATTTTGAAAGGATCAATTCCATGAAATATGATATATTTAACCCACATATTTCTTTTAAAGTAAATATAGATATATTGCCTTCAGTGTGAAAAGTTGGTAAATATCTGCAAATGTTAAATTTCATGGTGTTTTTTATTTATTTATTTTTTGTTGTTTTTTTTTTATTTTTTACATAATGTTGAAAAACAACATTTTATTCAATATGTCTTTTGGAGTTTCCTATTTATCCCAAGATAGGTTTTTGAAATGACTTGTTTTTAATAACTTAACATCTATACTATAGTCTCTTATATCAAACAGATTCCACACCTATGTATTTTATAATATTAGAGAAATATAAAAATGGCCCAAAATCCCGAATTTCCTCATTAATACATTTAAAAATTCCATCATCGGTGGTATATTTCATAATATGTATTAATTCAGGAGAGCACGTTTTGTGTGGAAATTAACTTTATCCTTTTGGAATGATTTGATGATTATCAAAATGTATAAATTTAAAGGGAAATAATGACAAATAAGTGGTTACCATAGCAACCATTCTCAGGAATGAATTATAAAATCATTATAGTATTACATTTTGTCTTACTTTACAATTTTTGTAACTGGATGTAAATAACTAAAGTATTATTAAGGTTTTCTATTTATATTTACTCTAGAAAGCTACAAAATAGAACATTTAAACAATATACGCCCATTTTAGTCAAATACAGAGGGGGAAAGTAAACAAATGCAAGAACACATGTATAAGACACAGATACTTACAGAAATCAATTCTGATTATCTACCTGTCTAAGTTGAGTCTGTTATGACTTTAGCAATTGTGAACGTCTTCAATTCTCATACATGATCAAATTCAGAAGAATTTCGAAATTTGTAATTGGACTGCTTTGTCTCCATGGAAACACTTAATAAGTGCTATATTATTAACTCTAGCACAACAATTACTGTATGTATGATTTCCTAACTCTTTTGTCACTTTTTCCTTCATCTATCAACTGTCTGAACAGTATTACTACATTTTCTCCGAGTGTCCACCAAGCGGCAATGTACCAGAATCATAATATTACTACAGACCCTGAA
Organism: Ostrea denselamellosa; assembly: GCA_024699665.1. Lineage (NCBI taxonomy): Eukaryota > Metazoa > Mollusca > Bivalvia > Ostreida > Ostreidae > Ostrea > Ostrea denselamellosa. Next base: position 4,047,833 of record JAMZEH010000066.1, on the reverse strand, counting down.
ACGTGTTTTGTTTCGTGCCGGGCAAATCGTTCAGTGTTCCGTGCAAACCGTTCATCGTTCCGTGCAAGAATCGTTTCGTTCCGTGCAAGAATTGTTTCATTCCGAGCATGAAACGTTTCGTGTGGTAGAACCATTCAGGCTACGCCCCTACAAACTTACAGAGCGTGCAAGACCGATAAATGCTAACATATCTTTTTTCTTTTTTTTTTGTTTTCTTCATCAAATATTCTTCTTCAAATATTTTATAAGAATTATTATTTTATCTAAATTTACTTCCTTCCAAAAATGACCTAAAATTTAATACCGTATTTTTCTGAATATGATACGCACTTAGATATAATATATAACTCCCCACCCTTACTTTTGGCATGAAAATTGTATAATGCGGAGCAAAAACAATTTGACCAAGCGGTATTCTGCAGTAATTTTCATTAACTATTTTTGCGGAAATAATAAATTCTAAACAAAGAATAAGAATTTGCAATATCTACATCTATAGCTTTTATGTAAGTCATCTGCATGCCTTTGGGGAGAAATACATGGGTAATCATATCGTGTGTAAATTTCAACAAAGTACTAGATTTTATGGCTTTAAAGTTTTAATAGATTCAATATTTCCTCTGTTGAAACTTAATTGAAACAATTAAATAGTCGACATTATAAAAATAAGATCAAAATATTAAACTAGTGTTTAATTTATTGTTATCAACACATGCAAATACCACAAGTGATGTACGTAGATGCGATTTATCTACCCCCTCGTTAATTATAAAATGATTGTTATTAAAAGTATTAAAAATTTTCATGTTAGTTGTTGAGTTGCATGAGGGATATAGATCTCACAATTTTTTTTTATTTTTTATTTTTTTTTTGTTATGTGAACAAGGCTCGTGTCTTGTTTTTGTTGCATAGGTAAAATATACTAGTAAAGGTTTCGTAAAGGTTTCATTTAAAACAGATTTATTTTTATTTACAAGTTAATTCTGAACACAATTAAATAGTTCCTAGTGTTTATCACATCTCATTTTGTTTTCAACATGGTATTTTCTATTAAGCAATCTACATGTAAACAAAAACATGACACGAGTCTTGTTTACATAACGAATTGTTAGTGCTGTTTCTCACTTGTAAGTCAACAGCTGATGTTCAATTTTTGTTGATCATTAGAAATACATTGCAATACTTAGAGAACATTGTAAATATTGACAATGAAAAATTAAAATTTGATATTTCGTAATCATGTCTCTTCCAAACAATACGTAACATGTTCAGATAAAAATAGCAATTATTTTTTGAAGTCCTGTGTGTGCCTCCTAGCGTTTGCTTCCTAATATCCAGGTAAATTTTATCCTTATCTATACGAGTTGTATCATGTTCTATTTAAACCACTTTTCTCACATACTCTGTCAAAATTCTGGATTTACCGTCTGTACACTTTCTGTTACTAGACAACATGCTGCACTGTCTGTGCGCATACATGTGCAAACCAAAAGGATCATAATTTTGACCTCAAAATTTTTTATTAACCAAATAATTATTTTGACAAATTTTAACATGTATAGTTTCTCCAATGTGTCCTTAACACAATAGATTTACCTGGTTTCATATTGACGTCTTAAGTGCACGACTTTTTCGCCCAAACACAAGCAAGGGGTCAAAATCAAAGTGTGCCAACGTGTATATTGAAATTGAAAAATTGTGATTTTCATTTTATTGTGGGTATTTATTGCTCTAATCGACTCTTAGGTGAACAATTATTGACATTAAAAGCCATGAGGCGCCATTTAACTGCTCTGGAAGCTGGTCAGGCAGTAGGTATGGTTGAAGCTGGCCAAGTCCAGAGAACTGTCTCTAGACATTTTAATGTGTCCCAAAGTGTGATTTCAAGGTTGTGGAATCGTTTTAGGCAGACAGGTAATGTTTCTGAGAGACCGAGATCAGGTCGTCCAAGGTCCACAACCGCTCGCCAGGATCGCTATATGTCACTTATGGCTCGTAGACACAGGTTTCATAGTGCTGTCCAACTCTATACTGACTTTCATGCAGCAAGTGGGGTGTGCATAACACCACAAACTCTCAGACAGAGACTTCATGCTGCTAACCTTCGGGCTAATCGACCTGCTGTTCGTCCCATTTTGAGGAGAAGACATCGTGTAGCACGATTCAATTGGGCTCAAAATCACATAAACTGGCAACTGCGTCATTGGACGCCTGTTCTTTTCACAGACGAGTCACGGTTCTGCGTGGACTTTCGTGATGGTCGTAGGGCTGTATGGCGCATGCGTGGAGAGCGGTACGCTGATTGCTGTGTTGCAGAGCATGATCGTTTTGGAGGTGGCTCTGCGATGATTTGGGCCGGAATCAGTATTAGTGGATGTGCTGACTTGCACGTGATTAATGGCAATCTTACCGGTGCAATTTACAGGGACGAGATACTGCATCCAATTGTGAGACCTTATGCGGGAGCTATAGGCAACGACTTTGTGTTAATGGATGATAATGCTCGTCCCCACAGAGCACGTATAATGACAGACTACCTTGCTACAGAGACAATTGAACGTATGGATTGGTCGAGTTGTTCTCCGGATTTAAATCCAATAGAACATGCCTGGGACATGTTGCAGCAAGCTGTTTCCAGACGCCCTGTACTTCCGACAAACCGCCAGGAGCTTACGTTAGCTTTACAGCAGGAATGGGCAAGGTTGCCACAAATTGCGTTACGCAGGCTCATCAGAAGTATGCAGAGGCGTTGTCGTGCCGTTATACAGGCTCAGGGTGGACATACACCCTATTGATATTGCCTTTATAAAGATTCAATCATTTGTAATGAAATTTGTTATTGTTGCTCATACCGATTTTCAAACTGTTTTGGGGGGTTACCTGACAATGGTTGCTCTGGCTGCTTAATGTATTGATGAATTTGTAAAAACAGATTTAAAATGTATTGTTCGATTGTCGTTAAACATTTTAAGTATATATTTAACATAATTTATTTGGTTTTGTTATGAATAAAATAATTCTGAAATCATGATCCTTAACTTTTTTTGTCCAGTATATCTAAACCACTTTTCTCACATACTCTATCAAAATTCTGGATCTACCGTCTGTACGCTTTCTGTTACTAGACAACATGCTGCACTGTCTGTGCGCATGCATGTGCAAACCAAAAGAATGCGTCTCTCTATATATTTAAAGGACCTTCAAAATATAGTAATGTTTGCGTCTAAACGACAATTTTGAACTTTAGAAATGTGTTATTTTCATAAAGTTTATATTTTCAATTATGCAACAAAATATAAGAAAACTCTCGGAAAATAATCATTTTACGATTTTTGTACAAAATGAGCTGCAGTGTTTCTTTAACATTTGTCTTTTAAGAAACTCCTCATATGGATATTGTATGCCAGGTAATTTGAGATTATCACAACGATACCAGCTACTAAATATGTTTATGAGAAATCTTGGTTTTGAATATTTTCATTTAATGTATTTCCCTTTTCATTCATTGATTTATATTTTATTTCCTTCCATAGAGGATTATTACATGACATATACAATCATAACATCACAAAAATACAATTATGAGAATATACAGTTAGATATAACAATAATAGGATTGTCTGAACATACATAGTAGAAAAGAAAAATAAATAAATGTGTTTGATAGACACCATCCCTTTCCTAAGTGGTAGTGAAGGACGTTGCTCTATTATACAGACTTGCAGTGTTGTGCACAAGCTTGTAGTTGAGCATACGGAAGGACATGTATTCAGTATTGCATAATTTGGTACGAGTTTGTCGACCACGTAGTATGAGAAAAAGCTCATCGTCTGTAAGAGAACACAACTCTGCAGACAATCGAATGTCAAAAAGACTCACAATGTTATACCACCATTGATCTTGAATGTTGACAGTTGCCGGGCAAACACAAGCGGCGTGAACAAATACGTTGGTAAAGGTTTTTTGGCACATTGAGCAAATGTATATTTCATTCTTTTTCCGGATTTTGAACTGAGTTTGCAAATGAATTTACATAAGCTGATTTCGTAACAGTTTCTAGGCATGTCCCAAAGTGATGATGGCTTTGTATCGTGAAAAATAAGTGAAAAGATCGAGAAGTCAGAGTCATGTGATAAACGGTTCTGACGCTGAAGTTTATGGAATGATGAGACAGTAGTTCTTACTATCCTCTTCCAAGCCGGTTTATAAGGGAATGATCCATCTTGTAACCAACTTTGCAAGTGGTCTGAGAGTCCATACTTTTGTAGCATTTCGGAAATTTCAGGAATGAAGCCTCGCTGTGACCTTGCGAGGTTATAAGCAAATGAATAGAGGCGTGTCATAAATATTTTCTTTGTGACGACAGTAGAGTTCAAGCGACATAACCTTCCGAGGAACAAAAGTTTTCTTGTGTCGATCTCTGCTTCTATGGGTAGTACGTCAAAAAAGGATTCACAAATGTCAGACCTGCATAATTTTGGGAGATTGAGTGCATTTTTACAAACGAAGTGTTGAAATGTGTTTAGTTTGTGGAGATCCGAGTGAGATAAGTAGTTCCAGAGTTCGCATCCAAATAAGGCAGAAGGCAGTACAACTGTTTTGTAAAGATGCATCAGTGTCTTTGGATTGAGGAACTGCGAGCCTAGGTCAGAAAGTGCAAAGTAAGATTTGCGTCCCTTATTACACGCTTCTGTGATTCTTGTAGAAAGTCTGCATTTGTGGTCAATAATGATGTCTAAATGATTGTAGTTTTCATCACTGGGAATCAAGCATTCGCCTAAGAACCATTGCCTCTGACTGTCAGATTTACATTGTTTGGAACAAAACTTTAATACACATGATTTGGCTGCATTAAACCTAAAACGCCATTTGTTTGCATAAATAAAAGCAGTGTTCAAACGTGATTGTAGACCTGTTTGGGATAAACTAATACAAGACATATCGTCTGCTAAGGATGGACAGCTACTAAGAACATTTAATACACCAGTATTTTTACTACAACTTTCTAACTCATTCAAAAGATCATTGATAAATACAAGATACAAAAATGCAGATAGGACACCTCCTTGTCTTACACCTTGATTGACAAGAAACCATTCTGATTTAGTTTGATTAACAACAACAGAGCTACTAGTGTTTTGATGACAGTTGTTAATTAATGTCCAAGTTTTACCAGTAACACCAACATTATACAGTTTGAACATAAGACTTTGTCTCTAAACAGCATCAAAAGCTTTGCTAGAATCTAAAAAGCTAACATAGACATTATTACTTTGCTCAATATTATGAAATATTGTTTTCTGTAGATCAAATGAGGCAGTAAGATAGCTTAATGATTTTTGAAACCCTTGTTGTTGTGCATTAGGAAAATGATCACTCGAATATAGAAACTCAGAAATGTGGAACAGAATAATTTTTTCAAACATTTTAAAAAAGCATGGTAATAAAGCAATAGACCTATAACTCTCACATGAAGTTTTTGATTTTGAGCCACCTTTGTACAAGGACATTATTAATCCTCGTTTCCATTGCAGCGGTATCTTACCACAGGACACAATGGCGTTGTATATATTTGCAAAGCAGGCTACTAAAATCTTCCTTCCGTGTATGATATATTCATTGGTTATTGAGTCATGACCGGGAGCTTTGCAAAATTTTAGACGGTTAATTATAGTCTTAAGTTCCATTACGGTAATTTTCCCTCCAGGTAAATCCTTAATGTCATTATCACAATTTTCAGTTATACGATTGATTTCATGTTCTATTTCATTTTTGAATCTTTCGTCGAAGTTGTCACTATCTAATGGTGAATATAATTTTCCATAATATTTTGCAAAGATCGCAGCTACACTTTCGGGATTTGTATGAGCTTTTCCATCCTCATCACGTATCTCTGGATATATTCGAGAAATTCTTGGTTTCCTACGTTTAGTTAGCTTCCAGAACAGTCGAATGTCTACTTCTGCTGCTTTGTCGATTTCTTTATATGTGTTCATGTGCTTCATCAAGAGCGCTACGGAAATTTCGTTTGGCCAACTTGTATTCTTGATAAGATAAAAACGTCATTCCTCGGGGTCTTCCTTCCTCCATCCATATACGTCTTTTAGCACGCTCAATCTTATGGGCTTCTTTTACTGCGTTCGTCCAATCGGGACGGGTGAAAGTGTTGTAGGATGAGGTTGGAATACATTTTTGTGCACATGTATGAAGGGTTTCAGTCAATTTGGTAATGCATTCTGTAATATCCGAATCGCTGTGTAGGTTATTACTAACCAAAGAGTGTAGATGGTCTTCAACTCTATGTCTATAATTAACAATGTTTTCTGTAGTAGCTTTGTGCCATTCAGGATGGTGTTTGGAGAACGTGACAAGGTATACATGAACTGAAAGTTGCAATAATCGGTAGGTGATCTGATGTAAGGGGCAATGAGCCTTCTTGGTAAGTTTTGTACTGTTTCAAAAGTTGGAGAACAGATTTGTCGAATAGAACATAATCTAGAGTTGTTCTCTTTTGATCAAAGGAAAAATGTTCGCCAATCGTTTCAAAATCTAAATAAGGAATGCATAAGTTTTGTCTGGAAGCAAACGATGACAATGTTTGATTTCCGTTCACTTGTTCCAATAATTTCGATTAGACTACCGTTGAGGTCGCCAGCAATAATGACTTTTCCATAGTGTGAATAGTGGATGTAAAGGTTTTCAAGTATACTCAATTCATGAACATAAGAGTCAATGTTATTATCTGAAGGTAAGTATACACCCAATATATACAAATTAATGCCATTAGATGTTTTAAGTTCAATGCCAATTATGCGGTTTGATTCATAGCATGGAATTTCTTTAACGGAAAAGGACAGACTTTTTCTATACATAATAACAACACCACCTTTCCCAGAGAAAAATACATTTATATGTGCAAGGTTTTCATCATCAACTTTGACAATGCTAGAAAAGTCACTGTGAATTGTATCTAAGTAACCTTTCGTTTCTAATTTAAGCTTGTGTTCTGACAGTATAACAATGTCACAGTTTTCTCTATCTAATAGCGATGATAGACATAACGTGGATGAAAATATACCACGGACATTCCATGACATGAGAGTAACCATTAGTTGATGTAATGATAAGCAGAACATATTACAATGTTTTGACAAAAATGACATTGGAGAGTTTAATATTTATTGTCAGATGAGTATGTCCAATCTTCGTCAGCTTGAGCATTCCGTTGATCACATATGGAATCCCATTCGCGTTCACTGTACCATTTACGCAGTAGATACCTTCGGGCCAGAATCACGGAGCTTCAACAGTTTGCGAGCATTGGGGTGATATGCTGATTTTTGCTGTCCGAGCCGAATATCTCCCTTTGGGTTTGAATAAAGTAAGATGTGAAATGTGTACTCGTTTATTTTCAACGTGACTTTTAATTCCGTCGTATGTCGAGTCCTTTTTTATTCCGGATAAGAAGTACCGAGCTGACTTTTGTGAGTAACACCGAGAAAGACATGTTTATGTTGATGTTTGGTATCAGAATTCCGGATAGAACGGAGTTTGTCGTCCACAGTTATATGACAGGATAAACCGTCGTACTTCACTGACCGTTTTGGTGTTACACGTTCCGCCGTATTTACCGTACGTTCTTCCATACTATCTGTAGTGTTTGTGTGTTTGAGGCATGCTTTAACGGTTATCCGATTATCAGAGCGTGACACAATGAATGGAGATATACCAAGTGAATGAGTATTTCGATCATTTACGTGATATCTAGAGGAATTCGTTCGGGTGCAACAATGTCAATCGAATCAACTGCATATGATTCCGAGTGTTTTTCAATTGTCACAGATCCATTGGGGTTTGGCGATTTGTCTGAAGAATTTTGTATAGAACGGACTCCTTCAGACGTAACGTTATTTCCACAGGGCGGAGAGGAATTTGTGTTCTTTGGGCTGATATTGGTTGCACGTTCGATCGCAGCACTAGCGTATGATTTGTTAGGACTGAGAAAGCTTAACTTTCTTTGAAAGTTCTGGGAGACTTTATTAAGACGCTTAATTTCACCATCAATCCTATTTTGATGAGAATTTATATTATCTATATCTGATTGCACACGCTTTAAGTTTTCTGTACTGAGTTTAGAAAACGAGTCATATTTGGAAAACTTTGACGAGGCCTCTGCCCTGAGGTTCTCATAGTCAAGCTGGAGTTCTCCAAATCGGATATACGTTCCAGAAGATATTGTACTACAACCCTAAGTTCGACGATGTTAATTTTAGATACATCGGTGCCGTTACATTTTTGCTTATCAAACACTTGATCCACACCTGACAATTCACCATGAATAAACATTTGCAATGTATAGCAGTCTCTAGCATATTTTTGGGCACTTGAACCATTTTTGTTGTTTTTCTACTGACATTTCCTTTAGGACATTCGTTATGACTTTTTGCCCGCGAGCAGAGTACATTGCGGTAGTAAATTATCATCATTTCATTGTCGGAACTAATTTCTAACAATTTACTTATGTATATGTCTTTAGGTAAATTCTGAAGCTGAGCATCAAATTCTTCGACATTTATGTGATTAAATGCAATGCACTCTCGTGAAAAGAAGATGTTTGTGAACCATTATAGTCATTATAGTCACTACAGCTATTTTGCGTTGTGAAATGATCATTGAGTTCATAATCACTACTCACTGTTTGGGATGAGAAGATACGAACAAAATCGTCGTTTCCCTCAGGAACGTTGCAGCCTAAAGAGTCCACTAGTAAGCTGCTATCCTTAGATACATGCTGATCAATTTGTGGTGAATTGGCATGCTGAGGAATTATTGAATTGCTAAGATTGTCCGTGTTCAACAAAACACCGTCAACACCGAAAGCGGCCATTTTTTTTTTTTTTTTGACTTATGACAGAAAATGATTAGTCTTACGATGATGATTCCATCCATTTGTCGAAAAGAGAATAAAAATGAAAACCTAGACATCGGTATGCTTGATAACTAAAAATATCTAGAAAAAAATGCCATACTTTAGGAATTGTCAAATGTCGTTCGCAGGCTGCAAGTAATATGGACTTTCTAGAACTTGAAACTAATCGAACGTTCGAATTCGTTAATTAAATATCCACCTTCCATTTAATCAGCCATAAAGGTTATATTTCTTTATAACTTTTAAAACATATACTAATTTTAAAGTCATATTCGTACAAAGAATAGCGATAAAGAAATTCGAATAATTTTTAATTCAATTTATATAATTCATATTCAAGTTTCTTCATTTCTAACAGTATGAGGAAACCCGGAAGAAGAAATAAACAACATTTACGTTTTCGTGTGTATGACTTGTAACCTATAAAAGTCGTGAAGCAGGAACTACTGATTTTATTCTTCCCTATGCTGTAATAACGTTCTGGAATAAATCATGGCTGTTTTTCAGTGTCTTTCTCTTCTGTATTTCTTTATTTTTCACTGGATATCAACTACTGCAGGGAAATCCTATGCATGTACTGTGTGCAAGTGTACCAGTTTGAATAACAATTTAAAGATAGACTGTCGTAACCGATTCAAGCGTGGTTTTAACATAACTTCATTTCCAAAAAACACTGTTTGGATGGATGTAAGCGGAAATAACATCGAGCGAATTGACTGGAGATCTCCGAAAAATGTCAGATATATTGATTTGTCAAGAAACCGTATTTCATCTCTTCGTGGTAAGCCATTTGAAAGACTAAATTCTCTGAGATATCTAAATCTCGAACAGAACAATATAACATTTTCTGACGCTAACTATTACCCTGACGTTTTTATACACCTCCAACGTTTGCACACTCTGAATATCAAAAACAACTCGAAGACACCCCTCAGTACACATAATATTGATAAAGTCTTCTCAAAGCTCATTTCTTTAGCAACACTGAAAATGGATCTACTATTCAATTTCACCTTTGGAAATGGGTTCAACAGTCTGAAAAGCCTTTCGAGGCTTGATGTATCAGGAATAACAGGTGAATGCAACATAGGGTATCTTTATCGAAGTTTTTTCAAAAATACACCTTTTCTGAAAGAAATTGATATCAGTGACTGCAGAATATCCCGTGTTGATGAAGGGCCATTCACGTTTCTTCGATACTTGGAAAAACTGGATATTTCGCACAATAAAGAGCTTGGATTTTCTTCTTTGCCTAATTTAACGTGGGGGTTGAATCAGACTTCAGTAAAACATTTTCATGCAGACGACATCCATTGTTTGATTGGCATCGGAACACAACTGACAACGTCACACGTTGAAAATTTGCGCCACACAAGACTTGTTGAAATATCTTTAGCGAACAATAGGATGGAATTGATTGGAAAAGGTGTTTTCTCGAATATGCCAGAAACGTTAGAAAAACTGTCGTTTGGTTTAAATCGACTCACTACAGGTATATATCTCTTTGAATTTTATACTCTGCGTAATTTGAAAGAATACAATATGACCTTACTCTTGAAATCTCAGGAATACTTTTCTTCTGTTTTTGAGAAATGCAGTGAGAAAAAGGATTTAACTACATCAGGAGCAATAAATAGCATTGATAGACATGTACAAGGAATATTAACTTCTTGGAAGCGAAATATAACATGGTATTTCCCTCCAAAACTTGAAACAATGTACGCAAATTCTAGTAAGCTGTACGCAAAATTCCCACCAATTACCATCAATGCAACCAGTTTGAAAAATGTGTATTTACAAAATAATATGCTTTTCGAGTGGTACCTCCCAGTATTTGGATTGGAAAGGCTAGAAAGGTTTGATTTATCGAATAATTTCTGTTCACGTATTTCACCACACTTTACTAGGAGTGCAACAGGACTGAAATATATAAGTGTCGCGAGAAATATGTTGGCGCGTTCGTTAAAAGCCGACCAAAGATGTCAGTTATTCAAACATCAACGTTGGATCGAGGAATTTGATTTTTCCGATAATAGACTTGTTCACATACCTATTTGTACTTTTCAGGAAATGTCGAGAATGAAAATATTAAGGCTTAATAATAATCAGTTAGCTGGTGTGAACATTAGAATTCGTCATATGGTTAACCTTTCTTTTGTTGATCTTTCAAACAACAGATTAACAACCTTTACTGACGAAACTATTGAAGAATTTAACCACATTTTTGCGAAAACAAAGGTGTTGATAAATCTTGAAAATAATGCATTTCAATGTACATGTGAAAATCTTGATTTTCTAAGCTGGATGTATGAACACCGGAGCCATTTCCTTCAAATAGAGAAATATGTTTGCTCTGGTCAGAGTAATGCGTTTGATTTTCACAAAATGGAAATATCCCTTCACCAACTCAAAGTGCAATGCATGAATTTAGAGATTTGGATTATTATTGCGTGTGTCATTATAACTCTTGCCATTTGCATAATAACTGTTTGTATAGTCAGGAAAAATATTTGGCACATTAGATACTTTTATTATAAGACTAAACCGAATGGTGGATATAAAATCACACCTATAGTAGTGAGGAGTGAATGTAAAGAATCTTTGATTAGAGGAGATGTGCAGAATTTGAACGCACTCGAGGCATCTATGAATTCTGAAAATCCCCTGTCTGAAAATCAGCAAGAAACTTTAAGCTATCTCTATGATGTATTTATATCTTATGTCGGAGCGAACAGAGAATTCGTCATGGAGCAAATGAAACCGAGACTGGAGGAGAATGGATTGAAAGTATTTATTCGCGATATTGACTTCGAAGCTGGTGACATCAAAATTGAAAATTTAATGAGGGGTATTTGTAAAAGCAAGAAATTCATATGTGTTGTGTCCAAACCATACTTAAAATCTAAATGGCGAACATACGAACTAAATATGGCGAAAATGGAAGGAATCAAAGCAAGAGGATCTCTCCGATATGTTCATCTTATAATAATGCCCGATCTGTTCAAGGAGAGTACTAGTTGTAACACGAATATCAGAGATTTAATTAACCAGAAATGTTTCCTTGAATGCCCACCCAATGACTCGTCTCTAAAAGAGATATTCTGGACAGATTTCATTAGTACTATCAAAAGTCCTTACTAACAAAATGGATGGAGATGAGATGCATATAAAATATTCATGATGATTTGTATATTCTGTAAAATTACATGTGTATCATAGTGTTTGATCTGATATATTGATTTATTACTAAATACCGATTTTTTACTACTGGTTACTTCGTTTTCCTGACGAAGATATAAATCTCTAAGTAGATGTTATTGGTCAACAATGGATACTTATTTCTTTTAACTATCTAATTCTACCTGTGCTGTGTACAGGGGATTCTTGTTTACTCTACTCTTAATTAATAACACAAAATTATTAATTTCGCTTGAAATATATAATATTGATATTTAAAAAACAAATCTCATCTATTGCTTTTCACGGCAGTATAAATTATCAAATGAGTGGGATACTAGAAATGCACCCTATGAAACTCCTGTGTCAAAGTATGATAGGTGAACAATAGATGAAAAAGTGAAAATAACGAACAGTGACAAATCTTAATCAAGAGATTCTTAAGTTTAATGGAGGTCATACCCGGTACTAGTGAACAAAACCACATTTTTGACGCACCCCTCATTGACATTCATTTCAACTGTAGCCTCTTTGTGAATAAAATGATGTTCAAAATCAAAGAATAGTGTTTAGTTAACATGGTGTATAACATACCACTATGAATTTGTTTAAAAAAATATATGAACAAATCAAAATATATAAAATGATCAAGGGTTGGGTTTTTAAAGTCCGTCAGTATATATTCTTCGATTTTATGTTATATATCCATATCTATGTCGTCTTGAATTATTTTCCTTCTCAAAAGAATAATCAGAAATTCTTTGTGCTATGAGAATTGTTTAAAAAAATATATAATGTTCATTGACTTGAATTTTTTTTAACAACTCTTTTCTTCACTGTTAAGAAAGTCAAGGTCATGAACCACATTATTTAGCGTATATAAATGCGACGTTACATGTATGTGATTTTGAAACCTCAGTTCAATGGCTCTATTTGAAAAATCATGGATTACTGCATGTTTTCCGCCCTCTATATGAGTACAATTGTCGTATTTAAAAATTATTTGTAGAAGAACATGCGCATGTGGGAATAAACATAACATAATTTAAGACACATTATTTCTTTCATTTTATTTATCTTAATGAGAACCTTGTATTGTTGCAAATGTTTTAGACAATCCTGCATGAAAGGCCAAAGGGAGATGTGTGTGTGTGTGTGTGTGTGAAATAAACCAGGTGCATTCAGGCAATTTTAGGAAGTGTATATTTCTACTCTTTATATATTCGTGTGGTTGAAAGCTAATTCATATAATGCAGTATCTTATAGTTAACATACATTCATAGTGCCAAAATATTTTGATGTTTGATTGTTTGTTTTAAGACCCGTTTTTTTTTTCACTCATATTGAGACGTCACCAGTTGTAGGTGCCATAAAGGTAGATCTATGCTTAGAGCTCAGGACTGTAGAAGTGAGGATTCGTTAACGTACCGCGCCTGCCGCGACACGGGACGTCCGTTTTTAAGGTCATATCCGAAAGACCCGTAATTCTCACTTCTAAATACCGAGCGTTTGGCGAAGGAGCAATCACTACCTATATTAACGTCTTAGGTTTGAATAGACAAATGGCACGAGCAGGGCTCGAACTCACGAAGCGAGTGTTCTAACCACTGATCCTTTGAGATCAAGAAGTAATTTTTATACCATTTTATGTTACCTACTTTGGACATGATCTTAATTATTTGTATGTGAATCCTACCCGCTCCTTGTCATCTATATAAGTACGAATCAGAACGAGGTCAGCACCAATACCATGATTGGTCAAATATACATATTTTGCCTATTCCTATGCACTTTTAGTTTTGAAATACATGTACACTGTACCGTGTTATTGGCACTTAACATAGATTGGATCCCATCCTGGAAAGAATTAGCTAGGGTTGAAATTCAATTCCTTCCTATTGATTATTTCTAGATCTCTTTTCTGAAAATCAAAAGTAATGAAAGGATTGAGCAGCGCTATGATTGTGTTTACATAATTACATGGGAATACGAGTTTACGTAGCAACATTATCAAGGTGCTGGAATACTATTTTACCAGCAGTTCTGAATATACAATTCATCATAAACTTGAGTAAAAAGGACATACCGATACTAGATCATGTGTATCCATGAAGACATGGGATTTTCTAGGAGTCCGCGAGTATGTAAGGCTAGGCAAGGTCAAGTTGTTAATTAATACAACTGCAATACTGACTTGCTATTTAACCATGAAATGTATTAGACTAGACTTGTTCCTAATCTGATTTATGACAGGGAAATAACAGACAGGTAGACTTGTTTTACAATTCAGCACACAAAAACAGTGTTTCGCAGAAAATGGCGGACGTTAATTAAGAGTTATCTTCCGTAGACCACAATAAACTCGCCGTCCTTGACAAAAGGTGAAGTGTTCTTAGATAATCATATTTTCGTATTTTCAAATGAAAAGTAACAGACTCTTAAATTTCATATACTATGATATGTATGTGAACACAGAAGACATCCAATACCGTGTAAATATTCCTTCAAAACATGGATTAAAACAGTAAATGCATGGGCGTTTAATGATTTTAGTACAAGAGAAATTTGTAATTTACTACCAGAGCATCAAACGACCAGAGATTTCTTAATACAGATGAATGAACACTTTTGTATGTCACTGGGCATGGCAACAAACATACATATACAATCGATGGAAAGGGGGGTGCTTATGCATGAAAATAACAATAAACTAGCACAGTCCGAATAAAACATACCTCTAGATCATTTTGGGCTCGACTACTGTGATAACATGCACTAGTGATTCATTTCGTAAATTTTAGTTGATAAAGGCCATTTGAACCCCAATCTTCTGCAAACCTGCAATGATTTTCACATGATAGTACTTAATATTTTCATTAAGTAATTGATACATCGTGGCACTCTATAAATTAGTAATTGCCAGTAACTATATTACCTTACAGCATCCATACAAATCCCGGTTCATTGGACAGGATGATTACAATGACATTCCCTTTCTCGGAGTCCCTTGGATCGAATACATGCGGAAATTCTTCTTGTTAAGGACTGATGGTGGTTTCTAACGTACTAAACGGAGAAATTCTGCCATATATCAAGGAAAGCTTCAAACAGTTTATTTCGCCTGTCCGATTTTGTGAAGTTCTCTTAACCCGATGCCAACGTTTTCAAGAATGTTTATGTCTAGTGAATGGGCTGACCAAATCATTCCATGGATATTGTTTTCATGTTAGAATCTTTCTACAATACGGAGTCAATACACAGGGGCAATGTCATCCTGAACTGTGTAGGAATTATGACGGAAATGATGCAATTTATAATTTATTTATATAGTTTAAGCTTATTTCAGGGAATATCTTGCTTTCGTTATTTCAAAACCTGAATGATTTGAAATGCAAACGTTATCTTGACATGCTTTATGGATTGCTCATTATGATGAACCCTTTGGATTTAGAAAAGTTTGTCTGGTTCAGTAGACTATTTTAAATTGTTTAAACGTTAGGTCTATCTTATGCCGCAACTGGCATCCTTGGCTTCAAATTACTTCTGATGATATGATCATGATAACCATCGAATGAAAGTGATCCTCTAATATAACAGAATCAAATGCATTGTGATATTTCCATTTGGAATAAATAACAATTGCATATAAATATTTGGATTCGGTCAAGTGATCTTAAGAGTTCGGAAAGTAGGTTTGTCTGACTCAAAAATATTAAACCTTCAGAAAAGAACGTTATATTATTAATTTTCACTTCATCAATAATCTCCAATTTGTTCATCAGTAACAGAGGTAGGTCACGCTTCGTATTCAAGCCCTTGGCTGCATCAACCCTTAAACGCACGAAATGAGTAGGGATTTATTTTTTGCTAAATGCTCGGCATTTCATAGTGATGGTTGTGGAACTTTCCGATGAGACTTCAAAATCGAGATCCTGTGTCACGGTAGCTTTGACAATATGGAAAAACATTTCTACGATCCTGAAACAAATGCATGTCTAAAATCATGACACTTCATATACAGCTGGTGACATTTCCTGATTCAAGGACACAAAACAACGAACCAAGCAGGCATCTTAATTTGAGATTCATGTTTATACACATTGTGAAATAAAACAATTCAAATTAATGGAATTGCCCGCACTAACCGCGATAACCCGTGATGAAATTCTATGACACACTTCGCGCTAAATGCGCATATTCCGGACAAATGACATGGTAGGATATATTCGTTACATCAAATTCCTATCGTATTACATAGCATCTATGCCGCAGATATCTACATAATCGTAAAGATACAATTTTTCTTTTCTAAATTTATAATAATAGTTTATTTGCAGAGTACTCACCAAATTCGTTGATTAAGGGTTGTTAAAACCAACCATATGCACATTGCACACTGTATCCTTTAATCCGCGTATGATAAAAAACTAATGCAATCACCAGCTGACGTCAATTAAAAAAATAATTCAATCACCAGTTCAGCTCAGGTCAATACACAAGAAAATAATTCAATCACCAATTCATCTCAGGTCAATACAGTAGAAAATAATTCAATCACAAGTTCAACTCAGGTTTGTTTCTTTGTTTTACGTCCTGTCGAGAACTTTTCACTCATATTGAGACGTCACCACCTGTAATACCACAAATTTAGACCTATGCTTAGCGCTCAGGGCCGTAGCAGTGAGGGTTCTTTAACGTGCCAACGCCTACCGTTTTTAAGGTCACATCCGAAAGACCCGTGATTCTCACTTCTAAATGCCGAGCGTTTGGCGAAGGAGCAATCACTACCTATTTTTCGTATTAAGTTTGACGCGGCCATGGTACGAGCGGGGCTCGAACTCACGACCTCTCGGTTACGAAGCGAACGCTCTAACCACTGCGCTAACGCGACCGGTCAGTACAGAAGAAAATAATCTAATCACAAAAGACATATTAGTAACTAATAAATAAAGACCAAACTGGTTCCATTAGCAATAGATATATTGGTGAAAATACACGATTGATATTATTAGTTACACAGTCAGTTTGGGGCGTAATATGGAGTCATCCAGGGTGTGAAATGGAAATCCGTATTGGGCGAGGCTGAAGACCTTTACAATGTTTTATGCATTTCATTGACATATGTGATAAAATTTCAAATTTCATTCACCATCAGATAATCAATTTATAATATCAGCACACTGAATGAAGAACACATGAATGTAATTTTGAAAAGGTAACTGTAATTCAAAGATGGCAATGTAAATTAATTACATGATGATATATTGTTTTACATCTTATTGATATTGAAATTTAATGAAAACTGGCAATTGTTGAAGATTGTAGGGTTTCTTTGACCTAGTTTTTTTTGTTTAAGTAGTCCCTCAAAGTATTTGCAGCCTTGTTGTTGCACTAAATTGTGTTGATGGAATTCAGTTTAATTCTTTTTATCTTCCACTTCTTCCTCGGTCGTCTGCTCAAACCGTTTATTCGCCGCCATGTTTGTTTACCCCAGCTTCGATACGAACAGAATCGCGTGCCAGATTTTTATTACACCCCCTGCCCCGAGACGTAATATTGAAAATTTCAGGGCGTCTTGTGATGAGCTCTCACCCAATCAATCATCCACAAATTTGTCTGTAGCGGGATAAATGATATTATGCAGTTTACCGAAGAAGATATTCCTGGATTTTTATAAATATTAGATTTCGAAAAAACTTTTGACACCATATCATGGAATTTCATTCAAAGTACGT
This sequence comes from Ostrea denselamellosa, assembly GCA_024699665.1. Classification (NCBI taxonomy): domain Eukaryota; kingdom Metazoa; phylum Mollusca; class Bivalvia; order Ostreida; family Ostreidae; genus Ostrea; species Ostrea denselamellosa. The sequence continues at coordinate 4,029,992 of JAMZEH010000066.1, read as the reverse complement.
AACACTATTTTAATTTTGGGCCTTCCATTAAAGAATGGATCAGAATATTTTATCACAACATTACATCTGCAGTTATCCAGGGAGGCCATGTCTCTGAATCTTTCAGTATAAAACGAGGTTGTAGACAAAGTGATCCCCTGTCACCATATATTTTTCTATTTTGTGCTGAAATGTTAGCAATAATGATAAGAAAAAACAATAATATTAAAGGAACCACTGTTAGAAATATGAAAAGAAAATATCCCAACTGGCAGATGACGCATCATTTACACTTGATGGGAGTAGAGAATCCCTCCTGGAAACTGTGGGGACACTGAACAGGTTTTCTGAGCTATCCGGTCTGCATATTAATTGCTCCAAAACCCATGCAATCTGGATAGGGGCTAAAAAATTTGGTCAAGAAATTCTATATTCAAATTTAAATTAAATCATGGGCGAAAACAAAACATAAAGAAGGGGCTATAATAAAAGTACAAAATCCCTTGATCTTACTTACTATCTATAAATTGTTATGTTGCAAGAGATCGAAACATATCTATAAAATCTTGAAATATAACGACACTGAACCGTTTTGTAAAACAAAATGAAACACTATATTTGAACTTGATGAAAGTGAATGGAAAACAAGTTATAAGCTACCGTTTAAGACAAAAAACTCAAAACTTCAATGGTTCCAATATAGAATTATTAATAGAATTTGGCTACTAATACTTTCTTGTACAAAATTAAGAGGAAAGATACAAAAAGTTGCACATTTTGTAAACTAGAAGATAAAACATTGGAACACATCTTTTGGGAATGTGTGAACATTCAATCCGTCTAAGAAAATTTAGTAAAATATATTGAAGAAAATACAAACTCGCAGTTATCCATAGCAAAAATAAATTTCTTATCAGGAACTTTAGATTCAGATAAATATATTCAAAACTTGATTTTTCTGTGGTTAAAGTACTATATATATATATATATATATATATATATATATATATATATATATGTGTGTGTGTGTGTGTGTGTGTGTGTATACAAAGAGGTGTACAGAAAATACATTAAATATAGCAGTAGCGATATCACACTTGAAAACGAATTACGAAACCTTGAAATTTATCTTATATAAAAATGGAGAAAAAACAAAATTTGACGCAATCGGAATTGATAAAATTGCGTATTCAATTGAAACAGCAACTTCATTTAGTTATTTACACATCTCTCTCTCTCTCTCTCTCTCTCTCTCTCTCTCTCTCCATATTCTGTAAACTACTGCTACAATTGATACATTTTTTGATATCACATAATATGTATATATACATGTATGAAAAAAATAAAAGATTATAAAGAAAATAATAATAATCTAATCGCCAGTTCAGTTAAATTGACAAAATAATTCAAGCACAAATTGAGCTCAATAAAATGTTAAATAATTTAATCACTAGTTGAACTTAATAAAACAAATAATTCCTTTGACAGGTCAACCCAATACAATCAAAATTATTAAATTGATTACCGATTAAGCTAATCATACAAATAATGCAATTAATAGTTCAGCTCAATACCATATTAACAAATGTAAATCAGTCACCAATTGAGCGGGGCTACCGTGGCCGAGTGGTTAGAGTATCGCTTTCAAAATCACAAGCCTCTCACCTCTACTCGACAAGGGTCGATCGTCGCTCGTGACGATATATATGCGAAAGTTTGTCAGTTTACTTTCGGAAGGTCGATGGTCTCTTTGCGGGTACATTGTATCTGGGTTTCCTCCAATGAAAACGGGACGCCACCAGATAACTGAAAAACTGTTGAGTGTGGCGGAAACAACGAACAATAAATCAATTACCAATTAAGCTCAATAAAATAAATTATTCAATCTCCAGATGGGTTCAAAAAAATTAAATGATTCATTTTGTACATCTTAGGCCACATAACGTTTTAAGGAACAATTCAGCTCTTTTTCTAGCGCGATTTAATGGCAGCACGTGCTTGTAAGAGAATAGTAAGCTAATTAAGCAATGAAAGGTGAGATAAAACCAGTTATGGAATCACTGTACAGTCATATCATGATTCCGTCATTACACAAAATGCAATAGCAAAACCATCTGAATGCTTCGCTCAAAATTTAAACAAACGGCAAAATGTTATTCAGTGGTAAGGTTCACTATCAGTGCGGTAGACTGCGTCCTACATACAGCTTAAAGGGAGATGGACACAATTTCAACTGAAAATTTTCAATTTTCCGCCTATTTTAAATGTTTACAATGCTTAAACAAGATATTTCGAATAGTCATCAAAAATGTTTGCAGCAGTGACGTCTCCACATGAGTGAAAAATTCTCGAGCGGGACGTTAAACAGTATATAATCAACCAATCAATCAATCTAATCGTTGCACTGCAGAAGGATCTGACAGCATTCCATTTAAGGTCATGTTATTTAACACTTCACACTTAACCAATCAAATGACGGCTTTCACAAACATGTAAGTTTTGCTGTTATATCGAAACATCCTATGAATAGCAGCACGCGGTAAGGGAATTCCAACACGATTGATTTAATTAGGATTCGGCACTGTATCAATTTTGTTTGAAAGAGCGTAAAACAACGAATTAAAAAACGTATTCTATATACTTATTGTTCTTAAACTTATGGAACGGTACTGTAGTAATAAAATACACTGCTTTACGCAGATAAGATCACCGATTATTTAAAACCCAAACAATCCTGGTTAAAACAGCTGAAATAATGTATGTTACGGCCTCATATATACGTATGTGCTATCATTGCAAGGTGGAAGACATTTGTCGAAATTCGGACCACAAAAGTTTTCAAAATGCCAAGAAAATTACCAAACAGTTTCTCTTCTCCCACAATGCATCTTAAATCTTCCTTTATGCTTCTATTAATGCAGGTAATTTGAATTCGTTTCAACACAGTTTCTTTTGCTTTCTTTATTTTTCGATCGATGCATTTATTTTTCAATCCGAATACGCTTTAGTAAAACGATTTCTGATTGACCTTGATTTTTTGTCAATCTGCTATTATTGGTCGAATATTTATTCAGTTATTCATGAGATTGGATTGATTGATTGATTATTTATTGCTTTCCGCCACACTCAACAATTTTTCAGTTATCTGGTGGCGTCCAGTTTTTGTTGGTGGAGGAGAGAACCCAGATACAATGTACCTGGGAAGAGACCACCGACCTTCCGTAAGTAAACTGTCAAACTTGCTCAAATAACGCCGTGGCCGAGATTCGAACACGCACCGGCAGAGGTGAGAGGCTTTGTGAGTTTGATCCCGATGCTCTAACCACTCGGCCACGGAGGCCCCTTCATGAGATTGGAGTCAATGAGATGACCTCAAACGCAATGCTGTCAGATCCTTCTCCAGTGTAACGATTAGAGAAGATCCAATTTTAATTAGATTGGTTTAGTATTAAATTATGTCCTTATGGAGAACTTTCAACTTCTAGATTATTATAGAGTTTTAATCCAGACAAAAAAATTTACACATGGTGTATAAAAATCCTTTAAAAGAAAGTCGCCTTATATCTGAAACTTTGGCAAATTTAGTTGAAGCTGTACCATAAAGCTAGGGTATAGATCCGATTACTCAGGTATTATTTTTAAATATGAATTTTCAGTGCACAAATGGGATTGATGAGAGTCTATTTCTTGAGGTTTGATGATGGAAATCAGGATAGTCACTATATTACGCTCAGCATATAAGAAGGAAAAAGACATTAAAAAAAATCTTTTAAATGAAATAGAGGTTTTGGAATCTGAACATCCTATTGATTTTAATATTCTAGATGAGAAGAGATCAGCTCTTGAAAACATTAGAAATGAAAGGTTACAAGGTCACATGACAAGGTCTTGTGCTTGTTGGGTAAAGGAAGGGACAAAATCCTCAAAATATTATTGTAATTTGGAATCCCGACATTATTTCAACAACGCCATTAAAGAAATCAATTGGAGGATAATGGTACAATATACAAACAGTCAGATGTATTGGACAATGTTAAGAAATATTACGAAACTTTAAATACTAATAATGACTTTTATTTAACTTATGTTGGTCTTAAGAACATCACCTAGTATTACAATTCTCCCGAGTTAGATATACACATAGCCAAAATTGTTTTAGAAGGAGAGGTTCTTAATGTTTTAACAAATATGAAAAAACAACAAATTTCCTGGTAGTGATGATTATACTACTGAGTTGTTTATTTTTTGTAATTTTTTTTCAATGATACTAAATACTAAATATTAAATGTATTTTCCTTAAGAGAGAACTTCCTATCGCGCAAAGACTAGGAATTATTTCATGCTTACCTAAAGGACAAAAACAAGACAATTTAAAAAAAAAAAAAAACTAGCGACCAATTACACTTCCAAATGCATTATACAAAATTATGTCAGCTTCAGAATTAAACAAGTTTAAAATTTTAGAATTATAAGTTTATATGTGAAAACTTCTTACAATTGTAGACTTTTAAAAAAAAAAACGATGTAGAGACAATAACACATATTTTTACTTCATGTAACAAAACCCAAACATTGTGAAGTGAGTTGAGTTTTCATGTATGCAGAAAAACTTCAGAAAGAGTTGGTTTTAAAGTGTTGAGTATCATATTTGGTGAAATTTCATTATCTTCTACTAACAAAGTTATTAATTTTATAATCATGTATGTTACACAATACATATTTACTTGTTTGATGCGAAATAAGGAACCTAACCTTGTTGGACTATTATGTCACTTAAAGTTCAAATATCATTTAGAAAAATAAGCGGCAATCCAGAAATTTGAAATGTACAATTTTGATACAATATGGATTAAGTGGAGAAACATTTTTGGATAATGTGTGTATGGTATGTAATGTATTTATGTATATATATGATGAAAGACAAATAAATTTTAAATTAAAAAAGTTTTGCTCTTTTTATGCATTTTTTCTTTGTTTTATTGTCTAACATGTAAAGCGCTTTGGGGTAATTGTCGTAATTAGATAAAGCGCTATATAAATGTAGAATAATATATTATATATTTCTGGCATTTGAAATAATAAAATAAAATAATCGTCTTATTAATAACACTATATGGAATAATGAAATCACTTTTTAAGTTTGTAGAGTAAGCATATAGCTTTTTAATGCGATTATGAAGTTGCACGATTTTTTTACACAGAACTTGCGTAATCATTCCTCTCTCGAACGGTATCACGGTATGCGGCGCATGAGGACCACGTGTGCGCTGCGCTGGGTATTTTCAACACATGGTTTTATTCATTATAGTAAAATATAGCGTTCAATATGGATGGAAAAATCTCTGAACAGAGGGTATATTGTAAGATTCGAGCACACCTCGGGTTTCCGTCAACGGAAATTCATGCTGATTTGCAAAAGGTTTATGCCAATGGTGCTTTAAATATGCTACAGTTTGCAAGTGGGTACGTCGTTTTAATGATGGCCGGGAGTCAATTGAAAATGACCCTTGAGTGGGTAGGCCGGTTTCCGTTTTGACGGAAAGGAACGTTGCTACTGTGAAAACGTTAATTGGGGATGACGCACGTTATACCGTGCAAGAGATAGAAGAATTAAGAGGCATTCATTCGTCAAGTGTTTTGAAGGTCTTACGTAAACGACTTGGGCTACGTAAGATCTGCGCGCGCTGGGTGCCCCATTTGCTCACTGACGAGCAGAAACAAAGTCGGGTTAGACTTGCATCGCTAGTTATAAAACAAATATGATAAATATGACCCACGTCGTTTGGAAGAGATAGTTTCAGGTGATGAAACCTGGATCTATCATTTTCAACCCGATTCTAAGGCTAAAAATAAGGTTTGGGTTTCATCTGAGGGAGACAGACCTGTCATTGCGCGCTTTGCAAAACATCAAATCGCATGTTGTGTGCGATATTCTTTGATTCGAAAGGTCCAGTCCGTCAAATTCCAGTCCCGAAAGGTAGTTCTTTCACTGGAAAGTTTTACAGAGAAAGTGTTCTTACTCAACTTGTTGATTTCTATCAGAAACGCAGACCGCGCATTGGTGTCCGCGGCATCAAATTACTCCATGATAATGCACCGGCCCATAAATCCGCTACGGTACAGGAATATTTGAAAGAATGTGGGCTCGATGTCCCACACAGCCCTGACTTGTCCCCTGTGACTTTTGGTTGTTCCCAAGACTAACGGAAATGCTGGCAGGGCACCGTTTTGAATCCCGTTGTCGTCTAGGCAGTGCGGTCTACCAGTGTCTGTAACATATACCTAAAGAGGAGTACCGTGCGGCGTTCCGGAAATGGGTAGATCGGTGTAAAATGTGTGTTGAGGCAGACGGGGCATATTTCGAAGGTCTTAGATAAATAAATTTTTGATATTTTAAAAAGACCGCCCTACTCTACGAACTTAAAAGGTGTCCCCCGTAAATGTACAAAATGTAGGTCGTAGGTCAACAAATCCCCACACCTCACAGTCTATTTTCAAGAAATGCAATCCAATGCCTAAGACAATCTTTGGATTCATTTCGTAAGCAAACTGTTATGCCGTCCTACGAAACAGAGTACGCAGGGCATTTTTAATATTCACAGTGCCTAGGGCGTTTGATTACGTTATTGATGGTGGAGCAAATATCAACCACACAAACGCATTTCCATTCATCTGGAAGCCCTATTGTTCATTTTAAAAAGCCTACCTTGATTTAAAAACTGATCATGTAGCATATTAATTGGGTATACTTAGAAGAATTGATTTCATAATCACAAATGTAATCATTTGAAAAAATAATCTAGAGATACACACAATGCTGTACTTTTTAAATAGAAAAAATGCTGAATATTTTGTTTTTCGTGATGTCAAGTTACATTGTAGAGGAATGATTTATAAAGATGTTTAAATCAATAATATGCATTGCATTTTAATCATTGGAGTTCATTCCACATTTCACGCGAAAATATATCTCTGAAGTCATTGTCGTTAGGTATTTAAATGAACAAAGAATACCCAATACCTTTCCTGCGTCATAATGTCGTGATGTTGGAAGAAAAAAGATTATAAATTTGATTGATTGATTGATTATTTATTGCTTTCCGCCACACTCAACAATTTTTCAGTTATCTGGTGGCGTCCAGTTTTTGTTGGTGGAGGAGAGAACCCAGATACAATGTACCCGGGAAGAGACCACCGACCTTCCAAAAGTAAACTGGCAAACTTGCTCACATAACGCTTACAAATTTGAAAAACAAACTTCAAATCTATACTTTTATTAATGTAACAAATATTGATTCATATTTGATTATTTGATGATCGGAATGGTTTCCATCTTCAAATTTGATTCATGTTAAAGCGAAATAGGTTAAGACACATGCTGGTGTGTCCATCAATTTGGCGAAATGTAAAAGGATAAAAACGAAAGCCTAGATATCAGTATAGGTAATAAGTAAAGATATTTTTAAAACAAATGATCCTAGTTTGGTAATGATCAAATGATGTTCTCAGGCAGAAGCTAACAGAAGTGTATCCTAGTTGATCTAAACTGTACTTATTTCAAAGAAACAAGAACATGATTAAATATATATCATTTGAATTGCAGAGATTGGAAAACACGTGTATACGCACTTATATCAATTCCTCTCTCATTATTTGAAGTTAACAAATAACTGTAGTCTAGTTAAACCGAATGTTCGAATTCGTTTATGAGATATTCGACTCTTGACTCGGCTACAAAGAACGTCGTTCTTATTCATCAGTTTATTCAAAACAGCAATTCTGTTCCAATAAAGAATGACAATATATATTCTGTTATCATAAAGAACTTTGAATAACCCTGCACACCAATCCAACAACCTCTTTTAAAGTTGCTTTGTTAATCATTCAATTTCAAAATGGTATAAATGAACCCGGAAGAAATAAACAAAAAACATGTTTCCAGGTGTTTGACCTTTAACATTTGTTTTTGAATTGTGGAGCTTAAATTCCCGATGTTGTTTTTCCATCTGCTGTATAACTGGAATAAACCATGGCTGATTTTCATTGTCTTTCTCTTCTGTATTTCCTCCTTTCCCACTGGATAGCGATTACTGCAACGAAATCCTATGCATGCACTGTGTGCAAGTGTACCAGTTTGAATAACAATTTAAAGATAGACTGTCGTAACCGATTCAAGCGTGGTTTTAACATAACTTCGTTTCCGAAGAACACTGTCTGGATAGATTTAAGCGGAAATAACATCGAGCGAATAGACTGGAGATCTCCGGAAAAAGTCAGACATATTAATTTGTCAAGAAACCGTATCTCATCTCTTCATGGTAAGCCATTTGAAAGACTAAATTCTCTGCGATATCTAAATCTCGAACAGAACAATATAGCATTTTCTGACGCTAACTATTACCCTGACGTTTTTATACACCTCCAACGTTTGCACACTCTGAATATCAAAAACAACTCGAAGACGCCCGTGAGTGCACATCATATTGATACAGCCTTTTCAAAGCTCGTTTCTCTAGCAACACTGAAAATGGATCTTCCATTCAAAGTCACCTTTGGAAGTAAGTTCAAGAACCTGAAGAGTCTTTCAACACTTGATGTATCAGGAATAACAGGACAATGCGACATAGGATATCTTTATCGACATTTTTTCAAAAATACACCTTTTCTGAAAGAAATTGATATTAGTGACTGCAGAATATCCCATGTTGATAAAGGGCCATTTAAGTCTCTTCGACACTTGGAAAAACTGGATATTTCTCACAATAAAGAGCTTGGATTTTCTTCTCTGCCGAATATAACGTGGGGGTTGAATCGGACTTCAATAAAACATTTTCGTGCAGAGGACATCCATTGTTTGATTGGCATCGGAACGAAGCTGACTACTTCACACATTGTAAATTTGCGCCAAACAAGACTTGTTGAGATTTCCTTTGCAAACAATAGATTGGAATTGATTGGAAAAGGTGTTTTCCCGAATATGCCAGAAACGCTGGAAAAACTGTCGTTTGGTTTAAATCGACTCACTACAGGTATATATCTCTTTGAATTCCATACTCTGCGTAATTTGAAAGAATACAATATGACCTTACTCTTAAAATCTCCGAAATACTTTGCTTCTGTTTTTGAGAAATGCATTGAGAAGAGAGATTCAAGAACATCAACAGGATTATCAAATGGTATTGATGAAAGACATGGGCACGGAATATTGAATTATTGGAAGCCAAATATAACGGTGTATTTACCTCAAAACTTTGAAACACTCTATGCAAATTCTAGTAAGTTGTACGGGAAAATTCCATCAGTGATCTTTAATGCAACCAGTTTGAAAAATATGTATTTACAAAACAATCTGCTTTTCGAGTGGTACCTTCCTGTATTTGGATTGGAAAAGCTAGAAAGGTTAGATTTATCGAATAATTTCTGTTCTCGTATCTCACCACACTTTACTAAGAGTGCAACGGGCCTGAAATACATAAGTGTCGCGAGAAATATGTTGGCGCGTTCGTTAAAAGCTGACCAAAGATGCCAATTATTCAAAAATCAACGTCGGATCGAGGAATTTGACTTTTCGGGTAATAGACTTGTTCACATACCTATATGTACTTTTCAGAACATGGCTAGAATGAAAATATTAAGACTTAATGATAATCAGCTGACTGGTGTTAATATTAGAATTCGCCATATGATTAATCTTTCTTTCATTGATCTTTCAAATAACAGACTAACCACCTTTAAGGACGAAACTATTGAAGAATTTAACCATATTTTTGCGAAAACAAAGGTTTTAATAAATCTTAGAAATAACAACTTTCAATGTACATGTGAAAATCTTGATTTCCTAAGCTGGATGAATGAACACAGGAGCCGTTTCCTTTACTTTGAAAATTACGTATGCTCTGATAACAGCAATCGATTTAATTTCCAGAAGATGGAAAAATCTCTTCATCAACTCAAAGTTCGGTGCATGGATTTGGAGATTTGGATTGTTATCGCGTGTGTTATGATAACTCTCGTAATTTGCGTAATAGCCGTTTTGATAATCAGGAAAAATATTTGGCATATTAGGTACTTTCTGTATAATAAGCGGAGAGGTAGATATGGAAATATGCATACAGAATTAGAGGCTGACAATCAAGAAGCTTTGCTTGGAGCAGATGTACAAAATTTGAACGCACGCGAAAACTCTATCAATTCCGAAAACTCCATATTTGAAAACCAGCAAGGGACATTAATCTATCCCTCTCATGTATTTGTATCTTATGTCGGAGCGAACAGAAAATTCGTCATGGAAGAGATGAAACCGAGATTGGAGGAGAATGGATTGAACGTATTTATTCGTGATATTGACTTTGAGGTTGGTGACAAAAAAGTTGAAAACATAATGAGAGCGCTTGGGAGATGCAAAAAGACTATATGTGTTGTGTCTAAACCTTACTTAAAATCTAAGTGGCGAACTTACGAACTTAATATGGCGAAAATGGAAGGAATCAAAGCAAGAGGATCTCTTCGATATGTTCATCTTATAATAATGCCCGATCTGTTTAAAGAGAGTACTAGTTGTAACACGAATATCAGAGATTTAATTAACCAGAAATGTTTCCTTGAATGCCCACCCAATGACTCGTCTCTAAAAGAGATATTCTGGACAGATCTTATTACTACTATCAAAAGTCCTAATTAACAGGATGATTGAGCATGAAATGGACATCGATATTATTCATCTGCAGTTATCAAATTTATCCATTTTCATAAATCATTATTGAAGTTTTTTTTAAGTATTATTCTTAAAGGGACATGGACAAGATTTGAACTGAACATTTTCAAAATTTATTTTCCCATTTTTATTGCTTACAATGCTTAACTAAGGTATTTCTGATGGTCAGCAAAAATCTTAATGTCAATTATTGAGTCACAAGTGAGATACAACACTCACAATTTTTTCTGGTGTCATCAAGGTTCGTGATATGTTTTTGTTTACATGTAAATTGATTAATAGAAACATAATGTTTAAAACAAAGTGAGATGTGACAAACACTAGAAACTGTTTCATCGTGTTCCGAATTGACTTGTAAATTGCAAAAACTGCTTTAAATGAAACTTTTACTAATATATTAAGCCTATGTAAACAAAACCACGACACAATCCTTGTTTACATAACAAAGAAATGTGAGCTCTGTATCTCTCTTCTAACTCGACAACTGACATTCTTGCTGACCATTAGAAATACCTTAGTTGAACATTCTAAACATTAAAATAAAAACAAAAAATAAAATTTCAGCTGAAATTGTGTCCATGCACATTTAACACTAATATGTTATAGGATTTGACGAATATTGACCCGAGATGAGTATATTAGATATTCGCGAATATGTGGGCATTTATATGTTCTTGATTTTATGAAATACATGTGCTCTTGTTTCTTTTTAAATCATTTACATCTCAAAGAAATGACAATGAAAGCTTTATTTTATGAGTACTTAACTGCTAAGAAATTGCATATTTGTTTGAAGTTCAAGAAGTTTGTTTTGTTGTTTTTCGCCACACTCAACAATTTTTCAGTTATCTGGTGGCGTCCAGTTTTTATAGGTGGAAGAGAGAACCCAGATACAATGTATCCGGGAAGAGACCAGCAAGATTCCGAAAGTCATTTCAAGAAGTTGTTTCCTTTATTCGGTTTTAAAAATCAAAGTCCAGTGCATGGATCTCATTATTTAGCGTTCATTAAATACGAAGTTACATGTAATGACGTTAAAAGGGCGGTAGAATACGGCTCTACTTTGGTATTAAATTATTTACTTTTTACGTTCTGTATATGGGTATGTAACAACGTTTTTCAAAGCAAAAAAAAAAATAATAATAATAAATTAATAAATAATCAAATGAAGGGGGGGGGGGGGGGGGGGGTTCGTCGGGAGAAGTTGATAATTGGATATGTTGTACTATATACACTATTCTGCCGAATTTAACTTGCTATGATTCATTTATTGAAATTTTCATCTTTCTGTATCATACATTGAATTGCAGTGTTATCATACATTGCAATGCAAACCAACCGATAAGATTCTCAAGCATATCATTACTTTCAGAAAATAAAGGTCTTTAGCATTTTATGTAATTTGAATTACAATGATAGAAATTCTATATCAATTAAATATTGATTAAGTCTCTTGCTTGCATGTGGCCTTACCGTATGCATGTACTATTCTGATCTCTCTCTCACTCTCTCACACTCTATCTCTCTCTCTGTGTGTGTGTGTGTGTCTGTGTGTGTGTGTCTGTGTGTGTGTGTCTGTGTGTATGTCTTTGTGTGTGTATGTCTGTGTGTATGTCTGTGTGTGTGTGTGTGTCTGTGTGTGTGTGTCTGTGTGTGTCTGTGTGTATGTGTCTGTGTGTGTCTGTGTCTGTGTGTGTCTATGTGTGTGTGGGTGTTTCCCTTTGTTATTATTTTGTTGTCTTTTGTTTGTTTTTAATAAATTCATCAATAAATTTGTGCGGCGTCATATTGTATGGATTATTAACAAGGATAAATCCCTCTACACCCTTTTGCTTTATATTCAAAATATGTTTAGAAAACTTTTAATGTAGTTTTTCTATTAAATAAAATATTGTATGCCCCCATATTTCATTAGCCGTATAGAACAATTGGTTTGATAACCGATCATCATACATATACAGATAGATAGACCTATGCACAGAGCCTTTATAGCTTTGTCACAAAATTATTGTTTGACATTTTCCTTAAAAGAACAGGTGTTTGAAAAAATTACACATAGCAACAACTTCTACTTGCATTCTATCATAGATTGATATATATACGTAGAAATACTGCCTATCTTGGAGTTATCTCCCTCTGACGAAAATGGCGTATCGTTTCCATTTACCCCTTTTATTGTTGCATCAGCCAATAGAATGGTATCATCGGCGTATAATAAAACAAATAGTCTTAAACCACAATGCGTTAACATTGTTAGATTTAATCTCATGTCATAGGTGTGAAAGTCCACATTTGTCTAAAGTACTTTTTCAAAAGGGAAAGTCATGGATTTGTTACTTTTTCTTTGTCGATTTAGGGGCCTCCGTGACCGAGTGGTTAGAGCATTGCGCTCAAAATCACAAGACCTCTCACCTCTAGTCGGCGCTGGTTCGATTCTCGCTCGCGCCGATATATGTGAGAAAGTTTGCCAGTTTACTTTCGGAAGGTCGGTGGTCTCTTCCCAGGTGCATTGTATCTGGATTCTCTCCTCCACCTACAAAAACTGGACGCTACCAGATATCTGAAAAATTGTTGAGTGTGGCGGAAAACAACAATCAATCAATCTTTGCCCATAAGGACCATTCTTCTAACAATTGTTACAAAAAATGAAAGACCCAGTTTCTCCGTAAACCATGAAACTTTAGCTACTTTTCAAAACTAGGGGTATGTTTTAAATATAACGTAAATGGACCCTTTCAGTTAAGTCAATATTTTTGTAGCCCATTATTTCAAACGCGTAAAATAGACAAAAGAGAAAATCAAACAAGTATAAATGACAATCAAATCGTAACCCAAACAACCTTATCTTCCTTATTCCTCCATATACAGCTAAATACGCGTGCTCAGACGCGCATTTTCTTGCTTTAAAAAATGAACCAGTTCGTAAAAACTTCTACTTCACCTGGTATGGACCTGAAACGGAAAGAGAAATGGAGATAGACTCAAGAGCTCTTGGAGGCGCCTGGTTGAAAGAGATCCAAGAAGGTAGAGGGAGGCACAGGTTGTAGCCAGTGAGCCGTGACAGTTGCAAATGACAATTTGCATTGTTGACGGGTCTCATATATCAATCGCGACACGGAAAGGATAAAGTAAAAAAAGAAAATGAAAAAAAAAAAAGAAATGAAAAGAAAAAAAAAAAGAAGTTCGGAGAAAATGTTTCCGAAATCAAGGGGGGGGGGGGGGGGGGTTAACCCCGGACTTTTCTTGATCCGCTCATGCGTGGTCTATAAGGAAAACCAGAGGAACTCACCTTTCATAGGGACATGTATGCAGTTTTTCGCTGCGGCGTATCTGGAAGGTTTGAAGGTGCATGCAACACCCAATCTCCCACCCCACCCTTTGTAGTTGAATTATGATTATTCTTTTTTTTTCAGGTAAAAACAACATATAAAAATCATATAAATGAGTCCAGCATCACAAGTTAGTCTTAACGAGTATCAAAGATGATATCACTTTGTAATTGTCACGGATGATAATGTATTTTGTCACATTCTTACATCACTATTACATTTGTATCATGGCAGATGGTAAAAATGTATCACATACTGACATATTTCCAACACAGTAATAATTGTAAATAGATATTTTATAAATGAATTTTAAAATATTGCCTGGGATAACCAATAAAATACAATTACCCTGAGGGTAATCACATATTATAATAGACCTATCCAGTATTATTTTGACGAGTCATCTCCCGTGCATTACGATCGACGCGTCACGGTTAAATGTAGCTTCCGATATAACCACGGCGTCGTTGGAAACATAATGAACGATCTCGCCTTCCGCTCCATATCTTTAGAATTATGTACTTTTGACGCACTTTTTGTGTGATGTTCCCCTTTATAGACTTTTTATATCTATTTACAACACATCTGTACCGATTTAAGTTAGGCCATAACATTTTTTCCCTGTATTTAATCTGTGGACATCGATGTCCCCAATTCGTCAATGTTGCCTACCCCCCTCCCCTTTACTTAAAAAAAGTTGATGCACTTCGCAGTAAAAAAAAAAAAACCCATCCAGACCGTCTAATATCAGACGTAAAAATCACATCCCAACCAAACACAGTCTAATATCAGACGTAAAAATCACATCCCCACCACACAAAGTCTAATGTCAGACGTCAAAATCACACCCCAAACAGACATATTCTAATATCAGACGTAAAATCACATCCCAACCAGAAACAGTCTAACATCGAATGCAAAAACCAAACCCCCAACCAAACAGTCTAACACCAAATGTAAAAAAAAAAAAAACCAAACAAACCCTCAAACAGAAATAGTCTAACATCGAATGTAAAAAAAAAAACAACAAAACAAACCCTCAAACAGAAACAGTCTAACATCGAATGCAAAAAACAAACCCCCAACCAGACACAATCTTACATCAGACGTAAAATACACACACTTCAACCAGACACAGTCTAAACATCGAACTAAAAGACAAACACTCTAGAAACAGTTTTGCTTCAAACGTGTACATATTTTAGATATAAAAAAAAAATACGTTATATTTTTTTTAAAAATATATAGCACGTGCCTATTTGAGCCTAAGCATTAGATATTCTAAAACGCCAATGACATCCAATAACAATTATAAGAGTTCCGAATTTATAAATAATTTATTACCAACTCTGACGTCATAGTCCAAGGTTAGGCTCACACATCCTTGTAGAATGATGGATATTGACCTCCAAAGATAAAACATCTTGAATGAAAATGGCAGGATTTGAAATCCTACAAAAATCCTATCATAATCCTATGGGATAAAAATCTTAATTTTTCCATAATTTTCAGTAGGATAATTAATCCTAGATAAAGTGAGTTTGGACAAAATCTTCAATAAAGTACGTTGGTATAATAAAATGTTCCATGTATTTAATATTACATAGGAGTATTATATTTTCTGACACGATTTCCATAAATGTGTAGTAAATCTGCTATTCTTATCCTAAACAATTTAACCACCGTGGCCATGTTATTTTTCCAGTTTTTTCCCCCTAATCAATTATTTAGATCTGTTTTCCAAGAAGTCAAAGCAGACGTTTTTCAGAGAATTAAATAGCCCCGCTCCCAGCATTTGAAATGAAAGTTACACACAGCTGTCCTACTGCTTCCCGATAATGATCACGGCAGGCATTACAAGTTTAGCTCTTAAGTGTAGGATCAACTACGAAACACTACCAAAGTTAGTTACGATATGAACTTGAGTACGCTCGGGGTAAATCATGAAAAGGTAAAAATAAAAAGGGGTGATTAGTATCGTCATTCCTGCAAAGAAATGTATTTTGATAAATGAGTAAGTTGTATTCATATGCAGTTTTTAATTTAATTTAAACAATATTTTATTCACAAATAAGTGAATTGGATTGAGTAACAAGCACAGTCTACTTTAGCCTTCTCGTATTTCCAACGTAGAAGGTTATGATTGATTGATTGATTATTTATTGTTTTTCGCCACACTCAACAATTTTTCAGTTTTCTGGTGCCGTCCAGTTTTTGTTGGTGGAGGAGAGAACCCAGATACAATGTACCTGGGAAGAGACCACCGACCTTCCGAAAGTAAACTGGCAAACTTGCTCACTTATCGCCGCGTCCGAGATTCGAACAAGCGCCGGCCAAGGTGAGAGGCTTTGTGATTTTGAGCCCGATACTCTAACCACTCGGCCACGGAGGCCCCTGGAAGGTTATGAGATATCATAATACATCATAACAGTAAGAATGTTGAAGGGAAAACGGAAATATAACAAAATAAATAGCTCGTTATAACGATATACCAACTCATGATAACTAGACACTAACTCTTTCAATAACTAACTCGTTATGTCGAGATAACTAATTCGTTATATCGAGATAACGAATTTGTTATAATCAGATAAACACATTCGCTCTAACGAAACAGCTAATATGTTATAACGATATGGCTAATTCTTTAACGAGATAGTTAATTCCTTATAATGAAATAACTAACTCGTTATAATGAGGTAACTAATTCGTTATAACGGAATACCGAAATGATCTTGCATGTAACGAGTAACTAACTCATTAGTGTTTTTACTGTTTCAAAAATGACCACATCCGGCCTTTGTAAAATAGAATGCATGTACTTCTAATTATATTTATTTACTATTCCATCTTACGTTGATTTGGCCATTTTGGAGATATGCAAATAAAGTGCCAAGTGATCAATGGATACCCAACAGGGCACTCTGTTCGCTGGTAACGCAGCTAGTTATTACATGTACATGTTCTTGCCAGAGGAAAGCTCTAGTATGTTTTTTCAGTTTGCCTGTTAATTATTTAGGTAATCTACAATCTTCACCAAAAAGCAGCATTTTTATCAGTACTTCTAAATAATCATAACAATGAGCGTGTTTATAATAATACCGTAAATTACATATTAGTCATAAAGATAAAAGGAACTAATTATCCTGAAAACATGCATAAAACCCGCAATACATATTTATGTGTTTCTTTGTAACATTACACATTTTGATACAGCGCTTCAAAAATGTAATTTGCACTATAAAAGTAGGTTTAATTTCATAACGTAAATCTGAAGACAAATAACGTAAATTTCAAGGCAATATAGCGTAAACTTCATTGATTGTTTTAACTCGAACAAAATTCAGATTTAATTTTATATTTTCGTAAACTTTAGGATAGGATTGTTTTAAAATGCAATGTCAGCAACTTACTTACTTTTCAATTTCCATTACATGTAATTTACGTTATGATGTGAAGAAAGTGAATAGCTTATAGTGTTGTTCTTTTTTTTGGAGTGTGAGAAACATACACATTGACTATCTTCAAATGACAGTTTTAGTAACAACATGACCTACCAACAATAATCAATGTCTATCAAAGTCTGTTGCAGTAGAGAAAATGTATAGTTCTTGATAACGCGCTTGCAGTAGGAGACAACTTTATATATACGTTCTGATTCATCATTTATGTTTTAAAAACACCTTCATTTGATTGATAAAAGTTTAATTGCTGATAATTTTTTATCATCGTATGGAAATCAGAGAAGAAAACATATATGCTTACGAGTTTTGAGAATGTAAATTACATACAGCTACAAAGCATTGAAATTTCCAAACCGTGAGAATTTGAGTCCAGACATTTTGAAAAATGTTAGTATAAGTAGCGTCCCATAGAAAAATATCCAACAAACAGTATTTCTATTCATTTTTTTTTTCAAATACGTTTCTGAATTGGGCTGATTAACAGAGAATGGGTGATAAAAACACAAACGAAAACAGAAAAAATATCAAGTTAAAATTATTTATCCAATAACTTTCAGGCGCGGATCCAGAATTTTTTTTCCAGGGAGGAAAAAATCACCCCTTTATTTTCCAACCCTCGAAGGAAACGCTCTATATAACCACTGCACCACGCGGGCGACCTTTATTATCGTGTATTGATGTTTCTTGTAGGAAGTGTTATTTAGCTAAAGAGAGTTGATTGAAATAATCTTCGTTTTCCTTGCCAGATCAATTATTATACAATTTTCTTTGGGTCAATTTCTAATGAATGGTGAAAATGCATTATTGCAAGCCCAGTCAATATGTCCTCTTTCATAGTACTGCGCATGTAACTCTTGATGCGTCTTAATCCAGAAATGGATCTTTCGGCCTCATATGTTGTGATAGGTAAAACACATCCGATGTGAAGAAGAATTTTCAAGTTCGGGAAAATGTCCCTATCTACAAAGATGAAAAGATTGAGCAGATTGCAGAGATTGTCTTAAGTTTCTTTGCTCATGTTAACACAATAACGTCTCCAATCTCTGAGTTCTTTACATAAAGACAGGACAGGTAGCTACCCCAAAATATTAGTTCTGAGGTAAGTTTGGACATTTTCTCGTGTGAAATATTTGTCATATTGACAGTTAACAAAAAACATATCGAATATGCCGCCAGGTCTTCTTTCTGAAACCTCGTATTTAATTCACTGAGGAAAAATTCCAGAAATGGAATGGCCTCGACAGATTTATAATAATCTCTTGGATTACTTGTGGAGACATTTTCTCTGTGTTGCTGCTTGGAGCAAACCCTTAGAGTTTTAATCACTATATCAAGGTCGTCTGCAATTTGTTTTGCATCTTCAAAGCAAGACTCAAATTCGCTATCTACCGCTCTACGAATTTCTTTAATCCTATCCACGTGTTCCTCAATTAACTTACTTGTCAATATCTTAGAATGATAAACGAATATTAGTCTGAAGCAGATTGAGAGGTATACCAATGCCGATGACTTTATGACGATGCAATAGCATAATGACAAGATTATGACGTCAATCACTCGTAATAGGATATCAAACAAATCGTTCCTCTTTAGATTCGTTTAGAAATTCGAATAACACTTGTGATTTGATTCTAACTTCATAATGATATTACAATACTAAGAGAGTTAATTCAGAAATATTTATAATATAGTAACAGTCAACTCATTTTTCTTATAAATCGCTATATTGTAAATTTTTTTTATCTTTGCAAATTCCACCCCCCCCCCTTCTAGATCGGGATGCAAGAATAGATCCTCAGTACCCCTTGCTTATCGTAAGAGGCGACTAAATGGGGCTGTCCTTCGTATGAGACCACAAAAACCGAGGCCCCGTGTCACAGCAGGTGTGGAACGTTAAAGATCCCTATCTGCTCAACGGTGTTGGTGACGTCTCCATATGAGTGAAAGATTCTCGAGCGGGACGTTAAACAATATATAATCAATCAATAAATCCAATAACTAGAATTGGAATTAAAGAGCGAAGTAAAAATATATACATACCAATGTTAAATTAATACTAGAATTATAGGAGAGGGTAGAATAGGGACCATTTTTGAAAATTCGTCATTATAGCAAAATTCAAAAAAACGTGTTTTGGGTATAGCTCTAGAAGAATAAATTTGATTCAGAAGACACCAGATTTGTCATGGGGAGCGGCACTGGATAAATTCAGTCTATTAATAACGATACTTCATTTTATTTTAAAATGCGTGCATTGTACTATTTGGTTTTTCGATGAAACAGATGGGAGTAGTCTGAGGCATACAAAAATTGCAATACAAAACCTGGAAATCATCAGAAATAATCATATGAGGGCGAATTTTACATATAATTTGAATTAATCAAAAATCTGTCTGGGAGGAGAAACAATCAAGTTAACTAACCTTGGAACATTCGAACGAGATATTGTTAGCAAGAGAATAATCCCCCGCCCTTATAGTGACGTTGCATTATCGTAAAAATCCTGAAAGTACTGATGATGGGAGATTTGTACCAGATGCTTCTGATTGATTGATTGATTATTTGTTTGTTTGCTGTTTTCCGCCACACTCAACAATTTGTCAGTTATCTGGTGGCGTCCAGTTTTCATTGGTGGAGAAGAAAACCCAAAAACATTGTGATTTTGAGCGCAATGCTCTGACCACTCGGCCACTGAAGCCCCAGATTCCTCTAAGATTGGGAATTATTCCAAAATAATAATGATAATAAATTGAGAGATAAATACTCTCAAAAGTAGTAAACCTATGCTGCAAAGTATATTGTATCTCTAATTTACTGCTATAAGAATTAAAGCGCAATTACATTGTACTTGTGTCAACATATGTGGAGATTGATTGATTGATTGTTTTACGTCCCGTCGAGAATTTTCCACTCATATTTTCCATTCATCTTGAGATCTTACCAGCTGTAGGTGAAGTACCACAAATTTAGACCTATGCTTAGCGCTCAGGACCGTAGCAGTGAGGGTTCTTTAACATGACAACGCCTACCCTGACACGGGACCTCCGCTTTTAAGGCCATATCCGAAAGACCCGTGATTCTCACTTCTAAATGCAAAGCGTTTGGCGAAGGAGCAATCGCTACCTATTTTTCGTCTTAGGTTTGACGCGGCCATGGCACGAGCGGTGCTCGTACTCACGACCTCCCGGTTACGAAGCGAACGCTCTAACCACTGAGCTACCACGACCGGTCAATAAATGTCAGACTGCTTTGGAATAATTTATATGCGTATGTGATATCGTATATGTAAAGGCCAAGATAACTAACAGTATTCAATTTCGTAATTCCTATAGAAAATACAAATCAGAGAGATGAACAAACACGGACTCTTAGTCATACCAGAGATGGGATCAGGTGCATAGGAAGAGTAAGCATCCCCTGTCAACCGGTCACACCCGCCGTGAGCCCTACATTCCGATCAGGTGAACGGAGGAATTCGTAGTCAGAATCAGTGTGCCAAGAACGGCCTAACAATTGGTATGAAACACATCAGACACCATTTGACTTAATGGATGGAATTGTAATAACCTAATCTCATCGAGATTTGTCGAGGCTGGATATTCGGACTGACGCCTCTTCCGAATCTCAGACCAGAGTCACACAAAGTGATTATCTGAACTTAGTTATTCCTTGAGCCACCATTTGAGTAGTCTGGATCATCCTGACGTTTGTGCATACGCAGTTCGTTTACAAACATCCGGATGATTCATACCAATCAAATGGTGGCCATTTGCAATGGGTTAAGAAATGTCCAACTTTATTTAATGTACATGTGGAATTTACAGCATGCAAAGGCAAGAAATACAAGTTTCATTATAATAGGGTGTTGATAGAATGTCTAAGGTGAAAAGTTAAATCGGGTGAGAAATTCAGTTTTATCCATTTCATTCGCAATATCCGGTCAAAGATCAGGCAAGATTTCCCGAATCACTTTGTGTGACACTAGTCCGATATTTTGAAAGAGGCGTCAATCCAAATATCCAGTCTCGACGAATCCCGCTGAGATTAACTGTGACCTTGATCATTGGTATAAATGGTCATCCATAAAGTTGTTAGATTTTATATCTACTGAAAACAAACGTTCCCATAGAGGTTGATCAAGATATGATGTGCAATTACAAAGTAGTGATTCCAAAAGAAATTGTGAATTTTGACAGAGGAAATTCAGACTTAATTCTGACCTTGTGTTCTTTGGTTTTATTATTATTATTATTTCTTAAATCTAAATTTTGAAGAAAAAAAATAGAATAATCTAAAATACTGTGAAAAATTATCACTATTTAAGATAGCATGAAAACTTTATAGTCAGTTGAAAGTTGCTACTGTAGCTGTATTGCAGTTGCATTACTCTAATGATATGGGGGTTCACATGGTAGAAAGAAAATAATTCCTAGAACTTTGTTTATATTATGGGACTTTCCTTATGAGGTAGGTGTAAATTCAAGTATAATGTTTGATGTTTTGTGAGTAATAAACGTCAAAGAAGCATTTACATAATTTTTGTTTTGAATTTTTGTTGTAGGTATGAGTGATTTGGCTTTTCACCAGCTGATTTAGCACGTGTCTGACTTTAATGTAAGCCTTGTTGCAAGGGTTAGTAGTTTTATGGTATAAAGATGATCAATAAGAACAGCATACATGATGTGAAAGTAAAACTTCTGAGAAGTTTACTTTCAGAGACCCAAGTCAAGTCAAAGGTGAGTTATTTTGGTAAGTACATATAGGCAAACTTGATAGAGTGATGCAACCTGCAGCGAGGGAATTCGGGAAGTAAGTAATTATATACACTCTGGTTTGGTGCACTTTTTTAAACCGAGACATGAAGTCACGTTGCGTGAAGAGAAATCAGCTCTTTTATTAGGGAAAATAGATAGGGGCAGAGTCATTGGCTTGGATGTAATATTTTATGATGTTAATTCAGCTACAAACAGATGGGGTGGGAGGATCTCTATGACAGGTTTAAAGTAACATTACTAGAGGTCACATGCAGTTTTCTCTGGCATACATGATCATGTACATGCTACATACAAATATACTACAAATTCCACATAATAAACATGTATCACACATACATGTCTCTGCATTAATTCACTTCATCAACTGCATACGGTGTTTACATCTCCCAGCTGATTCGATACGCAAGAGCTTGTTCTTCATATGATCAGTTTTTTAATCGAAGCAGGATACTGACAAGGAAGTTAGTGCTACAGAGGTTTGTACAATCTCGTCTAAAGTCAGCATTTTGCAAATTTTATGGTCGTTATAACGATCTAGTTTGCCAGTACAACTTTCCATTAGGTCAAATGCTGTCTGACGTGTTTCATACTAATTGTTAGGCCGTTCTTAGCAGACTGATTCTGACTACGGATTACTCCGTTTACCTGATAGGAATGTAGGGCTCACGGCGGATGTGACCTGTCGACAGGAGATGCTTACTCCTCCTTGGCACCTGATCCCACCTCTGGTATGACCAATGGTCCGTGTTTGCCCATCTCTCTGATTTGTATTTGTTATAGGAATAACGAGATTGAATACTGTTAGTTATCTTCACTTTTGCATTTAAGTTTAGAACAACCACGCATCAATAATCAGAGGCAAGCATGTACACATATAGTACCTAAAGTATATCTGAAGCACCCAGGATATCCAGATTGTCTTTTAGAGAATTAAAGATAAATCAAAGCACTCGGCACTTATTGTACGGTAAGTCAGTTATTTGTTCCGTTTAATATAAGAGTGTTCATTACTCTTCCTCACGCTACACTGTGGTTAGGGGATAACTCTTGAATTTCAGATACCCTGTTTGAGATACCCTGATCACATTTCTCTTTCACAAGTATTTGTCTACTAGTACTGTAGGTTTGTGATCTTTTCCCCAGTTTGCTGCACTCATACAACTCTTGTTTCCTCTGTAGTTACCGTGGAAGCTGACTACCTTCAGGAATTGACGAACCGAGTGCAGCACACTTGTGGACAGTACATTTTCTGGGTCCGTGGTTCATTTAAAATTTATACAAACACACTTTACTTAACCAAGGCTTGTTTCGTTTTGTTTGATTTTTGTCTTTATGTCAGGTACTTTCTTCGATCTGTAAGTTTTATTAGTATATCTCCCAGTTGATTCGATACGCGAGAGCATGCCATGCGTATGAGAAGTTTTTAAAGCGAGGTCAACTACTGACAAAAAAGTTGATGTTGCAGGGTTATAACAAATCTCGTTTGAAGTCACCATTTCGCAAATTTTACGGTCGCTATAATGACCTTGTTTGCGATTACTCTGGGACATTATGTTGAATGCTTTGTTTTATACCCTTTGTTAGACTGCCATTTTTCATACTAACTTTGACTTCGGGTAATCCCGTATACGTAATTTCGACTAAGGGCTCATGGCGGGTGTGACCGGTCAGCAGAGGATCCTTACTCCTCCATGGCACCTGATCCTACCTTCGCTTTGTCGGTCCGTGTTGCCCTTTGTGATTTATGATTATTCAGATCTGAGACCATGCATGCCGAACCCCTTCAGAATGTTTTGGTCGTTACCGAGAATTGCTCATTATAAATTGCCCAATGTAAAATTCAGAATCATTTGTAATTATCCATGTCTAGGTTTAGATTAAAATTTTGGTTTGCAGCATTGATATTTCGCATTGCCACCAGGGTTTTAATAGACACTTAATTGCACGATTTATCTTTTATTATGCAACCTGTCTCACTTTTTATCCTCATATATCAAGAATACTACATGTATATTAACTATCATGTAAAGTATTTGGGCCACTCTTCTGAGTGTACAGCTCCCACGAAAACAGCCGTCAGTAGCATCTACAATGGTTTCACCATCTGATGAATCACCTGTTTCATTGTTGATGTTGTAGTCTGGGTCGTTGGGGTCTTCAATAGAGTTTTCATCTTCAAGACTTTCAAATAATTTTTCCGGTTCATCTATGATGAAAGAATTGTTATTGCTGTCGATTGTATTGGAAATGACATGATCAGAATGCAAGTCTTGGACAGGATCGATTAAAAGTTCGATCTGACTTTTACAAGGAAGTGCTTCATCAGCATTCAAAGTAATGACTGGATCAACTTCATAGGTATTGTTTGCAGAGTCGTTTTCGCATAAGCGGTCAAGCAACATCAAAGCTTCTTCCACGTTCATTTTGTGAAGATGTTAAATTGACAATCACCAAATACTGTTACTGTTACGATCTCATGTTCAAACACTACGGAATCGACAGATGAAGCTAAAGATAACGAAAAATACTGAAGGTTTCTGCAATTTCCCTTTAGAATTTTCACACACTGTGCAACATTCAACTCAATGCCACACCCGTCCAATGTAATAAGGTTCTGTTTTGATGCAATATCCACAAAAGTCCCCGGTGTTATATTTGTAAATGATAAGTAAATGTGGTCGAGATTAACACAGTGATGAATTTCTCTAAATTCACTGTCGTTGAGAAATTTGCAGCCTGTAAGGTCCAGCACCCCTAGTGCTGGAGTATTTTGAAGAAAGTGCAGTGATGAGATTGGACTGTCACATGCTGTAAGGGTGCATTGTCATTGGTCCATGGACATAGAACAATATGGTTTTCACCAATTTATGAGTTAAGGAGATAGAACAGAAAAGAACTGCCCATGTCCAAAATTGGCACATAGAACACTATGGTTCTCAGGCGACGAAATGTTCTACCAAGTCCCTATCTTTCCTTCTCATGAAAATATTAACAGCTGTGAAGGAGACACATCGACGTATTGTGCCAATGAACATGTCAGAAGTGGTGTAAATTAAATGTATACATATTCTAATTATTCTATAGAACTTTTGATAAATTTAAAATCACAAAATTTCATATATTTGAATACCAGAAGAATTCAATTATTTAATATTTAAAGTAATGACCTTTGTTTTAATGTGGCAATATTTATTTTATTTGGTGGAACATATTGGCATAAAATCATATTGTATATGTAAATAAAGTACGGAGTCTGCACTTAATGACCTTCGACCTTAATTCTCTTCCTTATTGTGTTCATATTTTTCTTTTTGGTTAAAAAACTTTAAAGAGGATTAAAATCTGTCTGAAGATTATATTCTTAAAATAATGAGGCAATTATTAATCGTCATGCTATATGATTAAGTTCAAACTGTGCCGAATTGAGGCAGAAAAGCCAAATATGGCCAGAATTGTATTGCACGTGTAGTTATTTAGCAACCAAAAATATTTGTCAATAAAATTGATTAATTTTATTGTTATATTTTTGTGTATTGTAAAAGACTCATCAGCTCATACATTTAGATATACTTATATGACCTTTGTCCTAGTTGACCTCAAAACGGATACCACGACAAATATTATGAAAAATATGCTTACTCAAAGTTAGGGCACATATAAATTTAGATTGATTTTAAGAAAATTGTCATTTAGTTTTCATAACGTGCATCGCCGTCAGATGTCTATTCATTATAAGCAGATAAAAAAAAAGGTGCATGATACAAAATCATGTCAATCTTAATTGGTGCAAAGATTGCACAAATATCTTTGTTTTTAAGTCATAGGTAAAATGAAGATCATTCTATTGTGTCTATTGCACATTGCAACTGACTTGTCAATATATCCCTTCAATTGTTCAATAACTACAGAAATACTACGAAACACATTTTCATTTCATTACATATATTTAGATAATTTCTTTAACATGGTATGAATTATTTGTACTTATTTTGAGTTGTACAACGAAATGCTGTAGACAGCCTTCTTACATTATACTCATTAATTAATCTTCAACTGGACAGATGCAATTTAGTTCTTATCAAAATGATCTTCGAATCTCCAGCTGAACTCTGAAATACCATGACTTACTCCCAAGGGGCTAATGAAATCTTAATTGCATTGAGCGATTAAACTGCTGAAACACAGCTTAATAAATGATCATTCCCTTGAGACAATCCTCTGTTCTATGATGTGCTTGTTACGTCTTTGCATTTTTTTGTAGTGCAACACTACATCTATTTACATCATCAATGTTAGAAACAAAAATAAGTATATCTTCAATTGTTCAAATAACTACAGAAATATTCCAAATCATATTTTCATTCTATTATATATATTTAGATAATTTCTTTTACATGGTATGAATTACTTATTTTGAGTTTACAAAGAAATACTCCAGACAGCCTTCTCACACTATACTCATTAATTAATCTGCAACTGGACAGATGTAATTTAGTTTTTATCTAATGATCTTTGGATCTCCAGCCAAAATCCTGTCAACCTTAATTGGTGCCAAGACTGCACCAGTATCTTTGCTTTTAAGCCTTAGGTAAAATGTATTCAAAGATTTTTGTAATTTGTCTATTGCACATCGACATTGACTTGTAAATATATCTCTTCAATTATTCAAATAACTACAGAATATTCCAAAACATATTTTCATTATATTACATATATTTAAATAATTTCTTTCACACAACATGAATAACTTATTTTGGGTTGTACAAGGAAAAACACCTGACAGCCTTCTTACATTATACTCATTAATTAATGTTTAACACGTTGTCCCTTGGTCCTCTCATATTGTAGAAACAGGCCTTCGATATCTGTTCCGACCCTCAGGAGCCACGCGGTAGTACCACTACGGACCCAAAATGAATACGGGAAATAATAGCCCTATGAATCTTTTTCCTTCTCTTGATAGTCAATTCGCCTCGTCTTCAAAGATAAAGGTTGCAGTGGCAGTCATAAAATCCCTTTATTGTTTTTGAAAGACGAAAAATGTCAAGGTTCAGGCGAGCTAAACAACATTTGTGGTTATCACAGAAGTCTTCTCTGCATGACATCGAGTACATCATAGGGTTGTATACTTCAATCAATGGACACATTGTCCCTGGGTCCTCTCATATTGTATAAAAAGGCCTTCGATATCTGTCCCGACCCTCAGGAGTTACCGAGTGGTACCACTACGGACCCAAAATGAGTTCTTGAGGTAATAGACCTATCGGTTTTCTACCTTGTCTTGATAGTCATTTCTCCTTGTCTTTAAAGATAAAAGCTGCGGGGGCAGTCATAAAACCCTTTTATTGTCTTTGAAATTAAAACAATTTCCAAATTCAAGCGAGCTAAACAACATGTACGTTTATTACGGACATTTTGTACGTTTATTACAGACGTTTTGTCTGGATGACATTGGGTACGCCTCAGAATTGTCTACTCCAACCACTGGGCACTTTATCCATTGGTCCCCTCATAAAGTAGAAACAGGGCCTCCAAATCTGCCCCAACCCCCAGGAGTAACTAGGTGGTACCACTACAATCTTAACTTGAAAGCAAGATACAATATCCCTAAGAGTCCTCTATTTTGTTGTGTGGTTGTTGAAACATCAGCGGCATAAGAGGCTATTGTAAAATTCCTGTGTCGAATGTATCATGCGAAGTGTTCAAGTTCAGGCGAGCTAATTCACATATTTTGGTGACAATGCATTGCTTTCTTGAATGGGTGGATGGATGGAAGAGGTATTACTCCACAGATATTACAACAGAAGTATTTGTTTTATTAGTGAATCCTTCTGCTTATTGCATTTTGTCAAAAGATTTTTAGGGGGCTCCGTGGCCGAGTTGTTAGAGCATCGAGCTCAAAATCACGAAGCCTCTCACCTCTTTCGGTGCGTGTTCGAATCTCGGCCGCGGCGTTATGTGAGCAAGTTTGCCAGTTTACTTGCGGAAGGTCGGTGGTCTCTTCCCAGGTACATTGTATCTGGGCTCTCTCCTCCACCTACAAAAACTGGACGCCACAAGATAACTGAAAAAATGTTGAGTGTGGCGGAAAACAATAATTAATTAAGATTTCTCTTGCTTATTTTTTTTTTTTTTTGGCCAGAAGACAATGCTTATCTCTCTTTCAGTTGAGCTAATTTACAGAAAGTGGTTATTTTGCAATACAATTTTCAATGAATCGAGACATGAAAATGAGATCAGTCTTGAGATAAAGCATCCCGCATCGTATAGTTTCCTCATCTTGTAAATCTATTGATATGTTAACTAATGGTCAGCTGAGCTATATTGTCAATGCGCATATTTTTTCGTATAAAGTTGTAAAATTAATCCTTTTATAAAGAGTTTTGTGCCATCCTTTCATCACAAATTACTGAACTGAATTCAATTCACCATTATTGCAAAATCTTTCATGTGAGCTACATGTAAGTAGTCCATGCGAGTTACAATTGACATTTATTTATTCAAAACAGAATATAATTCATTTTCTCCGCTAAAATATGTTTCAAAGTAAATCTCTTTCTGTGTGTACTCTCCGTCCTATGATGATATTCCTTATTGGCTGCTAGCTTCATTCTGGCCCGTTTAGGCTGAAAAAGTACAAACTTGAGTCGCAATCAGACTTTGATATTATAAAGAAGATAAAACCTAGGTCCACTGGTCGAGTGTGCTGTCTGATCCTAGGTGTTAATAACTGTTATAAAGACAGCATCCCAAGATAATGATTCTTACAATTCATTTATTAATGAATCAAAAACAATTAAGACTTTAAAGTGAAACTAAATAGTTAATATCAAAATCTAAACTGTAAAAATGCTCAACGTAATATTGCCTAAATACAAAATAAACATACAATCATATTAAACGCCACATACATGACATAGTACTATTAGAAAATGGCGGGAACGAACTGTCTCGGGGCGAACCATCTTGGGGCGAAACGTCTCATTACCTTCAGGCGGTACTACACTGTGAAATGTAAATATAAGCACATCTTTACAAACGATTGATTTAAGATCTTGATAAGGCCATAGACATATTTATTATGATATTATCTTAATCTTGAAATAAATTCAGTCTATCATGATTAGCAGTCTTAAAATCGAATAAATTTATGTTTGAGCTGATCGTGATATTTCCAGCGTTTCGTTGATCGAGACAAGCCTCCCGCCAAATTTTGAACAGGAACTTGAGACCGTAAATTACCTCAAATGGCAAAGCAGTCAAAGCAGGCGAAGATTCATCTGAGAAAGATTACAGAACTGAAGCCAAATCTAAAACAGTTAAGTTTTAACAACAAAAAAATTAGAGCATAGTTGTTGCACTATTACAAGATTGGCAAAAAACCGGTCAATACTAGTATTGACCAGACCAGTGGTCAATACTGGTTCAAACCGGTTATACTGGTCAATAGAAATTTTGAATGGTCAGTACTTATGAAACCTGGTTAAAGGCTATGGCTAAAACTATACTAAATATATAAATAAGTAATGTTTTTATATTGGCATGACTATTTTAATAATTAAATTCAGTTTGAAATATTTTTGTTATATTGCTCAAGTATAATTTACATTTGCTAAATTGCAAATAAAAAAGTAAATTGAAATTATATTTGAAAAAAAAAAACTTTCATCCCTGCCAAAGTTACTCAAAATTATATATCAAAATTTTGGGGGATTTTAATTTATAATATCACTTTTGAAGCCATGCAAAAAAGAAACCGAACAGAACAGATTGTACTCTGTTTTCAACAAACTTTCAGAATGGTATGCTGTGGCATTCCAATTGAATAGGCAGGAAATAATTTATTGTTTTATTTTGTCTACTTCATGTACATGATAGACTTTAAGGTGTCCTCAATTACCTTTTTTTAACTATTAAATAAACATTTTATGACCATGGTGTTTTAACAATTTTGTTCACACCTTATCAAGGGCCAGGTAAAGAAGCAATTATGATAATCACAGGTAAACATTGTAAATCTGTCAATTTAATCTGATTAATCTTGTCAAGCTTTCACTGTGTATCTAATTAAAATTAGTTAATCATGATAAATACTGATCATATTTTCTACACACTACACATGATAAATCCTAACTGTTTAAACCTTTTCTTAAAACCTTCAATAACTGTGCTAAACTATTTGAAATTTATCTATTGTAAACTTTAATGTAGGCATTAATAATGTATTTCTGCAATACCTGTTCAATTCACTGAAACAAAAAAAAGACAACAACAAAAAATCACCAATTTGGGGTCATTTTGGACATGTGCATATAGCATACCCATAAAATGAATATTGAAACAATTGTATAGTTCAAATAAACATTTTTTCACAATAATTCATCTAAAAATAGTAGTTTTTGCCATATTGATATTTCAAATTATTTGTTTATCTCTTCTGTCAAGAGATAAATATGTGCGTAGCAAATGTTAAAAGTAGTATTGACCACTTTTGACCATTTAGGGAGTATTGACCGGGACAGTTAAAACCAGGGGTGGTTTTAACCACCCAACCTTGATAGAATACGTTCCATAAAAGTGTGTTGAACATTATTGATAAAAGCAAATAAATAAATCCATGCACAATTGCCTTTTGTGATAAATTAATTCAAGCTAATAATTGAAAATGAAACAAAAAGAAAAGACAAAGCTTTATTTTTGTTATTTAATTATTTTGATCCTCAAAATTAAGTAAATGTAATTATACTGCATATTGTTTCTGTGTATCATAATACATATTGTATCGAAATTTTCCAAACAATACCCAGCCCTAGTTTTCAGTCCATCAGAAGATTACTAGACAATTATAGGGCTTGTTCAAAACCAGAGCAAGTGGATGCCATTCTTTTCATGAAAAATATGTTAACTTATATTGATAAAAGCTAACAAGTAAACCTACACACAATTGCCTTTTGTGATAAATTGATTCAAGCTAATAATGTAATATGAAAATGAAACAAAAAGAAAAGATGACGCTTTATTTTTGTTATTATGTAATTATTTTAATCCTCAAATTAAAAGTAAATGTAATTATACTATATTGTCGATATATATTGCATATCGTTTCTCTGATTCGCAATGCATATCTTATTGAAAATATCTAGACGATACCCAGTCTTATTTGAAATATGTGCAAATGGTACATGTTACTGTTTTCCATATATGGAAGTGGGTGGTTTTTCATTGAACATTCGTTTTCGAAAACAGCATGGTGTTCTGATTACAGTTCCTGGTAAAATGACAGTCAATTGTGAATATTTGATACATTCCATTCCCCATGAAATTAAAACCATGATGAAAAAGTATCAATTCAGAAAGTCATAAAAATTGAAATGCATGGAATTAAATTTATACATTTATAGCCTCTGTACGTGCAGAATAGGAAACTTATGAAAGATACATTAGCCCTTGGGACTATAGTGATACATTCTAACTAACATGCAGGTGACCAATATAAAGGCCTGTGGATCTGGCCTTTTGGTTATATTTACATTCTTTTCTTATAGAAAGTATGCAGCTCTCTACCACAATTGTGAAATCTCCTACCCTGGGCTAGGGGTTCAAACTTCAGGGTGAAGCAAATATTGAGGATAAATAGTGAAAATGTATATTTATCATCTTTGAAAATCTTCTCCTTGTATGCATTTTGAAGAAATACCTTACATGCATGATTACGAAGAGAGCTCTTCATGTATGTTGGCCTCTTCCAATAAAGGGATCCAGACTGTAGAACAGAGGTTATAATAGGTAAAAAGAGCAAGATTTTGTAAAATTGTCCTCTTTACTTTGGTGCATTGTAACAAAACACTGTATGTATGTGTATGTAGAGTGTGAAGACTTCTGCTAATAATAATGAATTTATGACCTCAGGACTAGTGACATGTGCTTATAGGCTTCAGGGAGCAGGAATTATATTAAGAAGATATATTAGTAGATGGATTTTTGAAATGTAACTGAATCTGGAAAGCTAAAGGATAATTTATTTTTTAAAGATACTTAACATTTCGTATGATTAAGTTGCCTATAATTGGTGAGTTGCTTTATGTTGCTCAGTTGACTGTTTAGGCCTGTGGGTATAAATCTTCTCTACTTATTCATCTGTTGGTTTTCCAGTTGGAAGATACAAGCAAAAATCTCCTTTCAAAGCCAAGAAATAAAGCCATGTGGAAGAGATGGAAAGATGTTCATTGTTTTACTGAGAGATGACTCAGGAACTATTAAGGGGATAGCTTATGATAACCATGCAGAAAGATTTGTGTCCAAAATTAAAGATGGTGGGGTAAGTCTTTGAATGCTATCTTTTAAATCATGTTATTGAATTTATCAGGTTTCAGTTTAGGGTTTTGTATTGACCAATAGTGAATACTATCGACTACAATTTGAAATCAGTTGGTTGAATTACCAATTTTGATCATCAGTCAAGACATTTTATTTTTTGTTAATCAAAATCAAGGGATCACTTCATTTATCTTGAATATTGGTATATCTTACAATGTGACAAATTATTCATATGATACAATCCCTAAAATGCTTTACTTTCCCACTTGAACAGTTATCAAAATGTGAGCGAGTGGTGAATGCATAGTGAGCACACAGTGAATGCAAGATGATCTAAAAGATCTAAAAGTGTAAAGAAATTACACTGAATGATTATAAAAACTGACTATATTTTGTGTACAAGTAAAATGTTGGGATAAAAAACATGTATCACACATGAAAAGTTCCTTATATATTAGTTAACGTTGGATTTATGGGATTGTTGGTGCTTAAATTTGTAATTTTATTGCCCAGTTCATTGACTTGTTTAATTCAGAGCTATATCACAAATTTGCAAATTTGAATTTAAAAAAGATAGGGTTGGCAGGGAAAACAATAGGGTTGGTCAAGTAACTGGAAACAAAGGTATTTTTTTTATTTTGGCCTTATGTAGAGTTGAAACTTGAAAGAAATATGAATGCATATAATAACAGTCTTGGATATGATCTTTGCTTGCTCATGAAGTTGGGCAGATGTGTGTGTGTGTGTGTGTGTGTGTGTGTGTGTGTGTGTGTGTGTGTGTGTGTGTGTGTGTGTGTGTGTGTGATATAAAAAATTACAGAAAATATAGTTATGTGTACTTGTCATCGTCAGATTCTGGATTATTTCTTGAATCACAAGGATTTAATGAAACCGCATACGAAGGTCAAATACAGTGACCTTTTAGTCTAAACAATCAGCGCATTGCCTAATAAATCGACGCTGCGAACTCGGATCATTCGGAACAATAGAATCTTACTGATAGTTAGCGAAGGATTCCAGTAATACAAAATTTGTGAAACTGCCATACAGTCCTTATTATTCAGCACAGCCATTAACACGTCTTTTTGCTCCTCTTTTAAAGACTGAATTTGAAATCTTTTAAAACTTTCTCAGTATCGTGCTCCACTTGGTTGCCATGTTTGTTGCTTTCCCGAATTATTCGTTTACCGAGTTCAAATATTAAGAGCTTTCTGATTGGTTAAACATATCACAGAATATGCATGGTTGAAAGGTCACTGAATTTGACCTTCGTATGTGATTTCTTTAGATCCTTGTGTAGCAATATACATGAGTGGATCAAAGGATCTAATTTTAATTAGATTGAAACGACGAACAAATGGTGAATAATTTGTGAACATGAAACTGTGAACATAGAGTGCAAGTCGAATGAATGGCGACAGTACAGTGAGCGAATGATAAAATAGTAATGTAGAACATTTTAAAGACAGTATAAAGAGACTCTTACCTCCAAAGTCTTGCCTTGATCAATGAGACAATTAGATGCAGATAAATTAATATGCTAAACCAAAATTTAATTTTTCAACATTTCTTTCACAATTGAACCTGATGTTCTTGGCTTGCTTCACACACTTGATCTTTAATCAAGTTGGCTGGTGTAGATCTTAATGATCCTTATTGTCTTAAAGTTGATGCAAGCATTATTTCTAATTCCATATCAATCACTACAGGTACCTTTCCCTCAAGTTAAAAAAATGCTGAAGTTACTGCTATACATATCTATTCAAGAAGGGTAGCGAAGCTGATCTACGTAACAAAACTGAAGGATTCCATCTTCTGAAAAACAGAAAAAAAACATTTGGCTACCAAATTAATGCTTGCTTCTTACACTGTTCTTATGGATTGATTAATTGTATATTGTTATATATGCGTCCCTCTCGAGAATCTTTATTACTTTCATTTACTTTTAATGAATTTGAAATCACAAAACTTGTCTCAAATTAACAACATTAAAACGTATGATTTTACAACACTTTACATGACCATACCTCATAATAAATTAAAGACTAGACTTTTTGACATCATAGGCAGTTGCTTTGTCAACAAAAAAGGTAAAAGGAAATATTCATATACCATACCTCACAATGAATTAAAGACTAGACATTTTGACATCATAGGCAGTTGCTTCGTCAACAAAAATGGTAAAAGGAAATATTCATATCTAGTAATCGATCATCCCAAAACTTATTTTGTTAAACACCACTCTGACTCCATGCACAAGTACTTGGAAGTTGATATTAAAAAGATGCTAGAGTTCCTCTTTGACAATATCTTTATAGTTTTTGGTGATCGGGTCTTCCAACAGTCTGTTGGAATTCCCATGGGCACGAATTGTGCTCCTTTGTTAACTGACCTGTTTTTATATTCTTATGAAGCAGAATTCATTCAAAAGCTTCTACATGGGAAGAAAAAAATCTCTTGTTGTGGCCTTCAGTTCAACATTTAGATATATCGATGTTTTATCTATCAACAATGATCATTTTCATTCATATGTTGATTCAATTGATTATATATTGTTTAATGTCCCGCTCGAGAATATTTCACTCATATGATGACATCGCCATTGCCGGTGAAGGGCTGCAAAATTTAGGCCTATGCTCGACGCTCAGGGCCTTTGAGCAGGGAGGGACCTTTATCGTGCCACACCTGCTGTGTCACGGGCCTCGGTTTTTGCGGTCTCATCCGAAGGACCACCCCAATTAGTCGCCTCTTACGACAAGCAAGAGTTACTGAGGATCTATTCTAACAACCCGGATCCCCACAGGGCTGTTGATTCGATATATCCCAGTGAACTTTATTTAAAAGACAGAACAATCTTTTACATCTGCTTCGTACTTAGATATTTTACTGAAAATACATGCTGGCAGCAAACTAACAACTCTACTTTATGATTTCAATTTCTCCATCATCAACTTCCCTTATCTAAGTGGCAATATTTCATCATCACCTGCATATGGTGTTTATATCTCCCAACTGATTTGATATGCAAGAGCTTGTTCTGCATATGATCAGTTTTTAAATCGAGGCAGGCTACTGACAAAGAAGTTGATGTTACAGGGGTTTGTACAATCTCATCTAAAGTCAGCATTTCATAAGTTTTATGATCGTTCGGACATAAATTGACATGCTGCCCGATTTTCATGAGCCAGAATTTATATTTTTTGCTGTAAATAGCTGGTATCAGGGTATGTGTTACTCATCCTCATGCAACATTTTATTTCTCTAAGCATTGCTTTTACAGGCAGAGCACACAATATTTATAGCACCTGTTAATGTCCTTGAACACAATAATTTTTATGATTAACAGGGGAGGGTGGGGGATAAATCACACCTTTGTGTATCACACGTGGTACTTGTGTATTAAATTTCAAGAGAGGAAATACCGAGTCTGTTATTAAAAACTTTAATGCTACAAAATCTTGTGTTTTGCTGAAATTTACACAATGATTACCTATGTATGTCCCCTAAAGGCATGCAGTGAAAATCACCACAGATGACTGTTACCACAAAAGACTGCAAATTTTTATTCTTTGTGTTGAATTCATTATTTCAGCAAAAATATTACCAAAGATTACAGCTTGGTCAAACTTTTTGCTGTGTATTACACACCTGAAGTATGTTTATTCAACAATTTTCAGGCATAGGAGGGGGGGGGGGGGTGTATATTATACACAAGTGTGTATTATTTTCAGTAAACTGTATTAGATTTAGATTTTAGGTCATTTTTGGGATGTAGTGAATTTAGAATTCTTCAAACAATTCTTATTAAATAATTGAAAGAATATTTGATAAAGAAAACCAAAATATGTTGGCATTTATCGGTCTTCGGCGCTCAGTAATTTTTTAAGGGCGTGGCTTGAAGGGTTCTACTGCAACAAACGTTTCTTGCATGGAACGAAATGATTTTTGCATAGAACAAAACGATTCTTGCAGTGAACAGTCTGCACAAACACTGAATGATTTGCATGGAACGTCTACTGATTTGCATGAAATGAAACAAAATGCTTTGGAATGTAGTAGCACGCTTCAGGGTGTGTATATTTTCAGATGATACAAACATGGAAAACTTGTAATAGGTCATTATGTAAAACAGGTTATATTTAGTTAGGTATGGCAATAATTTGTCGTATTAAACCACATTTTGTGTAAGGAACTGAAAAATTGAATTTGAAAATGTATTTTTATAGGTCTATTGACCTTTATGGAACAGTAGGTGAAATTTGATGTTGCATATAAAAACTATAAAGCAGTTTATCTATTATGCTGATGTACGCTAAGTTTGATTTTTTCATTTTTTGCAGAATTATTTTATTAAAGGAGCAGAAATTAAAACAGCCCATGCTACAAATAGAACAAACCACAAGTACGAGCTGCGTTTTCGAAATACTGCAGAATTTGAAGAAGTGTCTAGTGGCGTGGTTTGCCTTCTAAATGATGTTGCTTCCCCCTTGAAAGTCAGTGAATCAAAGACTGAGCATGGAAAATTTAATTTTAAACCCATTCAGCTGAGCCAAGCAATGGAATTTCAAATGCATCCAGGATCAAATTTTGGTAATTGTTATATAAAATTGTAATGGTATGGGTAAATTATGTATGGATTATTTTTTTATCCAGTCTGTTGTATAAATCAAATTAACATCAGGCACATTGAATCAGGATGGTTCTGGCCCCCCTCCCCCTGCTTTCTTTGACAATGTTTAATGTATATATATTGGGTAACTGCCCCTACCCCTCCCCACCACACAATCTTTGATATCAGTAGCGTATGAGAAGAAGTGAACCCATGAAGCAATGGGTGACAGACACTAGGTAAAGTAAAAGAATATTTTAAATAAGGTCCACCATCTGAATGCTTCATTATGATGTATTAAAAGCCCTCTACTTTATATAGCTGAATTCATTGCCCTCTACTTTTAATTGTTAAATTCATTGCCCCTCAGTCAATGTTAGGCTCTACAACAGGTCTGATATAATAAAATGCATTGTATCTTAGAAGATAATCACTTCTCTCAATACTTATATAAATATTAGATAAATAACATCCCTCTCTAATTGTTAGAACTTGTACATGTTAGCATATGCATGTTTATGATGTATGTAACACCCTCTTAAATTGTAAGTCATTGCTTCCAGGGACCTCTTCATGTGTGGAGTCAATTTTGTGCATTATTACCAAGTGTTTATAAAATAATAAATGTTGATTGAAATATTCTCTTTCCAAAGAAGTGGGATATAAAGTGAATGCACAATTATCCTGTTAATATTTTTATATTCCTGTCAAAGACAGGACATATTATGGTATGGCTTTGTCCGGACATTGTAGACAAAATGCAAAATGAACTGTAAGCTCCAGAAACTTACAACTTGGTACATCTGATCACCATGATGAGGGGAAGATGCCTATTGTTTTTCAAGGTCAGAGGTAAAAGATTGAGGTTGTATCAGTTAATAGGAAAACTTTGTAGGCAGAATACAGACCAAGCTATTGGGGATAGGACTGTCAAACTCTGTACACATATGCCTCATGCCAGGTGGAGGACACCTTTTGTTCTCCAAGGTCAGAGGTCAAGGTCGTAGTACCAACCTTGCATGCAGGATACAGACCAAACCATTGAGGCTAAGACCATCAAACTTGGTACATATGCACCTTATGCCAAGCAGAGGATGCCTATTGTTTCTCAAGGTCAAGGTCATAGTATCACTCATAAAAAATGCTATTTTTCTTGCAGTTACATATTTATAATCCAGGCTTCCTCTCTGAAGAATGTAAGTTCAGTTCATTTCAGCTGGATTTGTGCAGCATGACCTACTTTAAGGTTAAAAGTAGGTCAGAGTTTTTCAGATTTTTATTTTTTATTATTATTTTTATGAATACAGTTATTGCTCAGAAATTTTGTCATAACCTCCCTCTCAGTGAAATACATACATATTTAATCATTTCACCTTGACAGGTGCACCATAATCTTCTTTAGGGCTTAAAGTAGGTCAAAATAGTTTTCTGGACTTTCTCATTATGGATGTTGATTTTTGTTGCAACCTCTCTCTCAGAGAAACTCATTATCAGTTCACATGTTGGATAGATTGGTGCACCATGACCTGTTATAAGGCATTTCTATTTAGAATGTGTGTGATATCAATTCAGAATGCATAATATTCTTACAGGTCCAAAAGGTGTATGTTGTACCATTTTGTGGTACTCTTGTTATTAATATAGAATTTTTTTTCATTGCCATTTTGTTAAATTTTCAAACAGATCTTGGAGAGAGAAAAACAAACATTTCCCATCATAAGATTCTTGTTCTTATCAGTGCTTATCTGGTTATGTGCACTCATCTTTCTGAAAATAGTATGAGCACTTTCAGGGGCATTTGTATTTCAAGAACACATCTGTTTTTTTCCTGCTGGTGAATATTAGAATTTAGCTGTAATAGATATTCAAATCAAGAAAATCATAGAATTTGTAGAGCTCTCTTGGGGCTAATAATCAGTTGACTGATAAGGCCAGTGGGCCTCTTGTTAAAGAAGGGGGGGGGGGGACTTGTTGAGTACAAAAACATGATAAAAGTTACTGTAATCATATTAAAGTAATGTTTGTATTCAATTTGTTTTTTTTTGAAGAATATATGAAATTTAATAAAATCACAAACCTTACTTTGAACTCACAACTGGTGATTTCACTTTAAACTGAAAATTCTGTTTTAATGATACATTTTAGATATAATAGCTGTTGTTAAAAAGACTGCAAAAAGAGAAGTGAAGTACAACGAGACAAGTGTGAAATTTTATGTGAAAAAAGTGACTGTAGTTGACAGAACAGGGGAGGTCACTGTTAGCTTTACATCTGATGTAGGGCTGAAGGTATGTGATATTATTGACCTAATCACTGATATGTATAAAATTTGGAAGCTATTGGCCATTGATTTTTAATATATTTAACTTAAAGTACACATGCATGTGAAGTTGCAGTCAAATCTGTATTAAGGCCCTGCACATAAAATGTGAAAGTTCATTGAAAACTGAAGACCACTGTTTGTTACATTGAGACAAGGCATTCTGAATTTCATAAATTTATTTGAGGAGATTGAATCAATACTTTCTCAAAACAAAATAATAGCATTCAGGATATCAGGATGCCATAATCTTTTATAAATCTTGTTTTCTAGTCAGAATACTGCTAAAAACAAATATTTTTGACAAGTATTGTAACATTATTTTATAAAGTGTCCTTAAGTGGTATCACTTTATATAAACAATCGAATTGCATTGAATTATGAAATTTTAACAGGGTATTCTAAAGTATTTCAAAGTACTTTAGCATACTCTATTTAGTAGTACCCATAATGAATTCTAATTGTCATACCAAACGTGCATTTTTTTTTCATCTTTTACTTGTCTGTACATGTAATACTGCACACAATGAACATACGAAATTTGCTTTTGTTTGCATGCGTGCATTAATACTTTCAGTACTTGTTCAAAAATGCAGTATGCTTTGTTTAGGCTGAATATATTCAGAACTGTAGAACATGCAGTTTCCCCGATTCCATGTTATGTATGTTTATTCAATAAATAAATAATAGAATATCATTTTTCTTACCTGATTATGAAATAAGTATATTACAAGGGGAAAATCTTATACATTCTGAATAAGTAGATCATCTTGCATTCACCATGTAGTCTCTGTTCACTTTGCGTTCAGCGTTCGTTTGCCAATCGATCTGTGTTCTTCACCTTTCACTCACCATTCATATGGGAAAGTAGAACGTTTCAGAGATGGTAACGATATGATCATTTTTAACTTCTTCTTGATAACTACCCTACCAATTCTTTTCAGATTTGGTATGAAGCAATCTTTGGGACAAGGCAGACATAAATTGTAAATTCCAGGACTCCTGCCCCCCACCCCAACCCTAGGGTCTTAGGGGCAGGGCCAAAACTGCCAAAAAGTGGCTAATTTTTTTCTTATTACTTTTTGAATTTTAGTTTGACAAAGTTAAATGGACAGAAAAACCAGTGATAGCTGTGAAAGGATGTTGTTGGAAGACTTATGGAAGAGAAGGTAGGAGTTTTGATGTTTTGATGTTAAATGTGAAATATCTGTGATATGTACAGATTTCTGTGATATGTATGCTGACATCACTGAAATGTTCAATCTCAGCTGAGAAATAATTTAGCCACTCATATCCCAATCATAAGATGTGCTTAGCTCAGAAGTCAAGTAATCTCACATGGACACAAAGGTTAAGTTGCATTATTTATATATATATATATATATATATATACACACACACACACAGATCAGACAAAAGTTTTGGGGGGGTGAGGGGGTAATCCGGTGCACAAAGTTGGTTTGTGTATTACAATATACCATTGGCTAGATGGCGTCACGGGGAATTTCAGAGTGGTAAAAATAGATAAGTAAACAGGAAGTCCTGAGCTAACATGGGTTGTCGTGGTGAAGAAGTTGCACCAGGCTTACGAAAAGCTGTCGTAGTGCTATGATAGAAAGTGGAATCAAGCAGCAAATTGTTGCAGATAGGTTGAAAATACCAAAGTTTACTGTGTCTGATATTTGGAATCGGTATATAAAGTGAGGCAATACTGATAGTAAACATTGATGGGGAAGGGCATGCAGTTTGACAGATCGTGACAGGCAAAGGCTTCAGAATTTTGTTCGTGAAACAGGAGAAAAACGTTAGATGAGGTAACAGCAGAAAGAAGCAACTACGGAGACAATGTAGGTGATGTACAAGTGAGTAGTAAAACTATTGACCATGATATAAAACAACAGGGATTCCATAGAAGGGTGGTGAAAAAAGGATGGTTGTTCGGGATGTGAATCTGAGAGAATGCGTGTCATTTTGCTTCATGAAAAGAAATCTGACAGTCAATAATTATTGGAAAGACGTTATATTTTCTGACGAAAGTCAAATTGTGATTTGCAGCGACAACAGGATTTTTGTATGGAGGCGCAAAGACGAGGCATACCGGCCAGACTGCATTTGTCTTTCTTTAATGATTTAGGGATGTATTACTCATCATGGTGTTGGTACTGTGTGTTGTGTGAATGGAAATATTAATGTTTTAAGTATATTGAAATTTTAGAAGAAAATCTGTGGCCAGTTTTGGCCAGACAGTTTTCAAATGAAAACTTTATTTTTCAAACAGGACAATGCGTCAGTTCACAAGGCCCGTGTCATGTCTGAATATTTTGCAAACAATAATATCCCCATTCTAGAATGGCCCCCACAAAGTCCTGACTTGAATATAATTGAAATGTATGGCTGGAAATAAAAATACAACTGAAAACAGTGGTACACAACATCACTAACCAAACGCAGCTCTTTGAAGCAACTCAAAACATCGATGTAGAATATATCCAAAGTTTTTACC
Source organism: Ostrea denselamellosa (assembly GCA_024699665.1). Lineage (NCBI taxonomy): Eukaryota > Metazoa > Mollusca > Bivalvia > Ostreida > Ostreidae > Ostrea > Ostrea denselamellosa. The sequence goes on along the minus strand of JAMZEH010000066.1, from coordinate 3,987,982 downwards.
AATCAATCTCTAAAGAAAGTACGTAAATCCAAAGTCAGATGACCAAATATTAGGTAAGTGAAACAACACATTATTTTTGTAAGAAATTTAATTTGCTAAGGAGAAGAGCTCATGATGTTATGATGGTGCATTTGTCTGAAAATTTCTGTCTGATCTGTGTGTGTGTGTGTGTGTTTTCAAGATAAGAAAATGGCAGGATTTGCAAGTTTGTTTCCTGAATGGCTGCTTGCCAAATACAACATCAAAGTTTGTAATGTGATTAAGAGGCCCTCAGGATGTGAGTGGGGTGCACAAGTAGAGTTTACTCGTTGCTAATTATATTGTGCAGTGTGCAATTTACTTTGTTTATCACAATTGATGACTGTGGCAGATCAAAACATTAACTTAATCTTAACTTAAATAAAATATTTAAATTTATATATAATATATATATTTTCCCATAGACTTCAGTGTAACTGTAAGGCATCATTTATCATTTTAAAAAAGCCTGTGGTAGCTACTAACCCTTCAAATTGATACCAAAGTAAGAAAAATCTCCCATCCATTAATTGAAACATGTTAGTTATGGATAGTCTTATCTTGGAACATCAAGTGCATTTCAATGCTATACTGCTTTTCTTGTGCATGTGCACAATGAAGTTGAACATTGTTTGTAAGGTAAAACCTCATTAGATAATGTTTCAAAACTTGTTCAGAACTTATACACATATTTTTTTTGTCTCAGTTATTTGGAACTGAACAAATATTTAATGTAAAACTTCTTTGAAGTATTGATGGAATTTTGCATTTAAATCAATAATGATGACAACTCTGAACTAACTACTAATAATTCATGTCTACATACAAATGTCACATGCATTTAGTCACTAGGTTTTTGTCAATGTTTAGATGAGCAATTCTAGGCCTTTGGGTTTCTTTTTCATGTTGTATGATTGATTGAATTTATTGTGACGACCTAGTACTGGGGTCAATCTCCTCCAGAGGAAGTTGTCAAACTCAAGACAGTTGTATGGAAAATAAATAAATAATGATTTCAAAAAAAAAAATAGACTCCAATGCCAAATTCTAATAATTTATTCTTAACTTATCAAATTCTAACAAACTGCACATATTTACTAATGAGAGCACAACCTTCAATCAATGATCAAAACATACAATGAAATCTTGTGATGACCCTGGGAGTTACCCTGGGTATTTCACTAAATTATCAGTATTACAAAGGTAACCCTGAGAATGACCCTGGGTCCCTATAAAATGACTAATATAACTTAAACTTACACTAGTATTGACTCGCAGAATTACCCTGAGAATAACCCTGGATAACTCTACCCTATATTTTGTTTGTGCCCTAATTACTAATTTAATGAGTCCTGAGAATCACCCTGGACTCATCCCTATCAGTTAGTACAACCAGAAATTTATGTGACCCAGAGAATTACCCTGGATTCACTCCCTAACTTAAACTTAGTATTTGTTAATGAATAAGAAAGTTTGTGTGACCCTGAGAATTACCCTGGGTACACACCCTAGTTAATATAACTTAGCTTAAAATTTTCTTAATTTATGTGATTCTGAGAATAACCCAGGATCCACACCTTAGTTCATAATTTATACTGTCGCTGGGTAATGGATATTCTTACTTTGCAATTAAGAAAATACTAGGCTACTATTGAGTGGAACCCTGAGAATTACTCGGGATTTACACCCATTTATCATTATCTACTTAAATTACCTGCTAAAATATTGCCTTAAAAATTTTGAATAAGATAAAATAAAAATAATTTATCTTCAAAATTCTAATCGATAACTACTTTGAATTAATGGCATACGAGCGCATCTCGCTCTTGCCACAATGATGCTAACCTTTCGAAGACGAAATCAAGAATGGAGCCTCCCGCAGAACTTGCTGGCTTATATTTATAGAGAATCGGCTCGCGGGGGCAACGGTCTTATCAACGCCCAGCAAGGAAGCCCTTCGCTGGTATGGCTGGTTTCCAACAAACCGCCCGTGTCATGTTTAATAAAATTTCAATTTTATTAAGAAAACTATGTAAAAATTGATACCTCGACGGAATACTTTAAACATATAGAAAATTGTTTCCGTCAAAACTCTTATGAACTTAATTTCATAATCAAAAAATTGAGCTAAAGTAAAATACACACCTTTTCAGACGATTAAATTTCGCTGGAAAATACTAATTTACATACCAGGTGGCGCTCTTTACTTCCTACTTGTAAACATGTCATGGCGCGAGTAAATGAAACATCAGACAAACAACGAAAGGACTGAAAACGATACTTAAAACACATTGAATGGAAAAAATCGCTAAGTACTCGTAAGAATACATAACACAGAATGGAAATCTCAGGTAAATAACTATTTTGTAATGTATTATTTGTTTACATTGCCGACGATCTACTCAATTGATGGAGCAAAGTGAAATAACAAAATAGGGAACATGTCAAAACACAATATAATTGTAAAACAGCTGATCACAATAGTGATTGGCTCTACATTATATTGTTTAATGTCCCACTTTAGAATCTTTCACTCGTGTGGAGACGTCACCATTGCTGGTCAAGGGCTGCAAAATGTAGGCCTAAGCTCAGGGCTTATGGCCTTGGAGCAGGGAGGGATCTCTATCGTGCCACACCTGCTGTGAAATGGGACCTCGGGTTTTGCAGTCTCATCAGAAGGACCACCCCATTTAGTCACCTTTTACGACAAGCAAGGGGAGTACTGAGGATCTATTCTAAGAACCCAGATCCAAACTGGACTTTAATGTTGTAGCACTAAAGTTGCAGGAATTATGTTGTAAGGAAAGATTCCATTCAATGAGACCCTTGTTAATACTATTACTGACACCATTTATTTTTTTATTGTAGTTGTTTTGTCAGCTGACTTTAATAATCTTTGTGAAGAAAAGAAACTGTCAGAATCAGATAGGTCAGCCATGAAGGAGATAAAGGAATGGTATGAAAGTACACAAAGGAAAGCACCAAAACGTTTATCAACTCCTAAAGGTTATCTTAATTTCATTTTATTTTCAAATTCTTTGCCATTTTATGTTGATTAATGAATTGTAATAAATTGTCCATTTGTGTAACACTCTAGAAGCTGTGCAGCTGCAGATCTGTAGCTCTCTAGGAAAATACTGGGACAGATCTAGTGTGTCCCAGTATTTTCCCATAGAGCTATAGATCTCCAACTACAAGCTGTGTGCATGTTGACCTATTTTGGTTTAATTAAATAGAATCAACAAGTTTAAGTTCCAGGACATTTACTGCAAAAGAAGAGCATGGAGAAAAACAATCTACTGAGGAATCGAGGGGCACCAAAAGACCTTGTGAAGAGCAGAAAGGTTGTTGTTTGTAGCAGTAAGGAATGAGATAAAAAGTTCAATGTCTGACAAAAAACTAAATTCACACAGTTCCAGATAAGCTCTCTATATGTAAATATGCATTAACTTTTCTAAAATATACATTAAAATTTAAAAATTTGTGTATAATTATGCATCAGCAATTATAAAAATGCACTGCACTTCTGCATTAAAATAATACATATTTCTGATGGGAGTCATACAAGTATGAATTGTGTAATGTGTGATTGAATAAAAGAGTTAGCTTAGCATTTAATCATACATAAATTTATTAGTATGAAAAAAAAAAATGTATGAATGACTATGACAGTTTCTAAAGATGCCAACCAATCCAAGGAGATTATAATCCCCCCCCCCCACCTTGCAACAAAGGTGTGTGTGGGGAGAGGGGGTTATACTGGAATCAGGTTGTCTATCCATCTTTAGGCACAACGGTTTCCAAGCTCTAAAGTGTTATCCTTTTCACCTAGAGTCACCATATCACACATATAAACTACCCATGGGACAAAGATGATCCCTTATTGATTTTAGGGTCGAAAGATCAAATGTACTGGATATTGAAATATCAAAATGGTTTCTAGGCTCCTCTGCATTATCCTTTTCACCTAGAGTAACCATATCACACATATGGACTATCCATGGGATGAAGATGTTCCCTTCCGATTTGGGGGTCAAAAGGTCAAAGGAACACCCTTTGGGTTTAACAGATTTGGGTGAACAGGGGGTATCCTTAGTGAGCATGTTCAGTACCTCTTATGTTAATAGAAAGATCAATTCCAAATAAAATGTTGAAATTTCTTTATAATCAGAGGTAGATGCCAAGAAAAACAGCCTACAAAATACTGGCTGATTTATATCAGAACAAACAAATAATCTAGTTTGTATATGTATATGTACTTTGCATTAATGATAAATGCAGAAATTGTGCTTCGTAATTTTTTTGGAAATTTTTTAGACAGATGACAATATCTTGATGATATCCAGCTGTCTTTTAAATTTTGGGTGAAATATTCTTGTGTGGCTGTTAACAAAATATTCTTTCAAATTCGTGCTTTTGTTGATGAGCAAAATCAGCAAGAATTTGAAAGTCGGGGTGAATATTCCTTGTGGTAAAAGTTTCCATTAATACACCCACCACTCACTTACGATGGATAATCAAGTACTAATAACACTTTATATATAAAACAATCTATACACTGTATTTACCCTATTGAGCCCCCAGGGTGCTTAGAAAATTGGAAATGTGTGGACAGTTATTTAGTACTTTTTAGCATACTGGAGCTGAAGGATCATGTGAGCTTTTCTTATCAAAATTTTCCATTGTATGTCATCAGTGTTGTTCTCAATGGTGTAAACTTTTCACATTTTCATCTTCTTCTCCAGAACCATTTGGCGAAAAGCATCCTTGGGTGAAGGGGATTCAAATTTGTTTGAAAGAAGGGCAAAATGTCCTTCTCCGATGGGAGATAATGGTAAAATAGTAAGAAAAACATAGACAAATTTTGAAAATCTTCAGAACCAGCACACTAATGTCATTCAAACTTTGTACAAATTATCCTTGATGGAAAGGGATTTTAAGTTTGTTCAAATGAAAGACCATGCCCTCTTCAAAGGGAAGCTAATCACAAAAATAGGGTGGGATCATTTAAAAATCTTATGAACCACTGGGGATAGGGTGGGGCCACAATAGGGGATCAATGTTTTATTTGCTAAAATATATGGGGGATCTTTAAAAATCTTCTTTTCCAGAACCACAGGGATAATTTCAATGAAACTTGGTTCAAATCATCCTTGGATGTAGGGAATTCAAATTGTCCAAATGAAGGGCCATGCCCCCTTCAAAGGGAAATTAATCACAAAAATGACAAAGTAGGATGGGGTCATTTAAAAATCTTCTTCTCAAGAATCACTTAACCTGAAAAGTTCAAATTTACATGACAGCTTTCTGATAAAGATTCATGTTTGTTAAAATCATAGCTCCTGGGAGTAGGGTGAGCCACAATTGGGGATCAAAGATTTTTATTTGAAAATGTAGGAAAAAATCTTTGAAAATCTTCTTCAGAACCACAGGGCCAATTTCAATAAAACTTGGTACAAATCCTTGAGTAAAGGGGATTCAAGTTTCAGATGAAGGGCCATGCCCCTTCAAAGGAGAGGCAAAATGCCAAAATAGGATGGGGTCATTTAAAAATCTTCATCTTGAGAACCATTGGGCCTGAAGAGTTCAAAATTTACATGGAAACTTTCTGATATAGTGCAGATTCAAGTTTGTTAAAATCATGGCTCTCGAGAGGTGGGAGTAGGGTGGGGCCACAATAGAGGATCAAAGTTTTATACATGAATATATAGGGAAAATCTTTGATATGGGCCAAGGTGACTCAGGTGAATGATATAGCCCATGAGCCTCTTGTTGTTTAAATATTTCCACTCAATTTATTTACTTTAAGCAATATCAAAGTCTCAAAATGAGTCCTTGTTATACAGTGAATCGCCAAAATGTTATATTTTCACCATGTTGTAATAATAAAATAAAGAAAGCTAAACCAGTGGCACTGTAATAAAGGCTGCCAGTAAAATTCCAACAAATTCTCTGTAATTAAATATTTTTTCATTCTATTTCTTTTGATACTTGAACTTATTTACAGCTTATCTTGAATGTCCATATTTCTTCATGTTCTTATTCTTTCTTTTCTTTATTACTAGTGTAGCTTATTTTACACCATTTTCTTAACTTTCACTTTCTTACAAAATGTATACATGCAAGAACTCATGAATTTGTATTCAATATTTGTACAACAAGTCACAAAACATGAAGATTTTCTTAGTTTTTGAGAGTTGAAAAAAGTCCCAGGGGTGCTTATAAGGGTACTAGGGGTGCTCAATGGGATGAATACAGTACTTTTCTCATTGTTTATTCACATATGTGATGGAAGTACATATATTAGTGTTTAAATGTACACTTGAAATAAATTTTCAAAAGATATTTGTGCAATTGTTAACAGCCTCCCAAATTCTTGAATTTAGATTTTTTGTGATGTAGGATACCAATTTGTCAATCTTGTCCTAAGTTGTAGGATGTTTATAGGGTGTATTCAATACCCAGTTTCCATGGTCATTTTACGTTCATAATGTCGCTTAAGACAGTCACCATATAATTATTTTCTGAAATTCACACACTTTGTTAAAGATAAAAAAAATTCTAGGACATATTATATTATATTATTTTGTACAGTGATCAACAGAAAATGAGATGCCCATCAATATTGTGATTTTAGTAGGCATCAGGACTCTACATTAACTTATTTTCTTACTTGTCCATTTGGACAAGGGACAAAGATATTTTACTTACTTGTCCAAACTTCAACATCACTTGTCCGAAAAATTTTGAAAGAAGATCCAATAATATTGGCAATATTGTCAACTTGAAAACTGTATTCCTTAAGATATAGTCCATTATATGCTTGCTTGATTGATTTTTTTTTTATCTTATTCAATTGATAAAAACAACAAACACATAAAACAAAATTTTATCTAGACTTCTTGTTTTGAATTAATGACTGTGTTTGCTCAATGATGATCTGGAGAATTCAAAGTTCGTAAGATCCATGCCTCTTTAAAAAATTCATAGTGTGCAATAAATGAATAGCGATACTGATCAAGTGTGACTCAATTAGTTTATATATCGATTTATATCGGGAAGTTCATTTTTCATGCATTTCTTCAGGCTTTGAACTATCGATAAACTTTTCACCAATCATACTTTTTATTATTTGGAGACTTCTTTACATAAAAAAAGCACTTGTCCATTCAGACAAGTGCCCAGTAATATTCACTTGTCCGAATTTTTTTTCCCACTGGTACTGGACAAGTGTTAATATAGAGCCCTGTGCATATTTGAATTTTAATAGTGCTTGTGAATAATCATTAAATTTTGATTTACTGATTTGGAACAGTGACCATGCCAATAAATGAACATGGTCCAATGTGTCTGTCTGTCTGTCTGTTAACTTTTTCATGTAAAGGTCGTATCTTTCATACTGTGTGGGCAGCTCTCAAACATGATCAGTTGATCATTTTGGGGAAGTTTAAAGCATGTCATTACCTAAAAATTGGTCACATGCACTGTGGAGTCCTTTGGATTCTTATGGCTACTAGACATTTTACTAAATCCAGTGAGGATTGTATCTTGCACATTCAGAGGCCTAGGGCCATCAAAGTTGGTCTGTTAATGCATCTTTGGAAAAGTTTACACATAAGTAGGTCACTTTGGCCTCCTATTGAATTTAATTGTTTTACATACTAAAATTATGGATTACATATTGAGCACTTTGAGTCATAAGACCATCAAACTTTGGTCATATAATGCATCTTTGAGGGAAGGTTTGTGGAAAACCAAAACTAGGTCACTGTGCCCTCATTTTAGTATTTTGTGGCAATATTTAATCGTATTATGTGTGCATCATGTTGCATAATGTAATACCCAGATCTATTAATGGATGATTGGTAGAAGATGTACCATGATCCAAAAAAAGGTCATGACCTGTAATCCCAGATTGATCTATCATGTATCCTAGCAACCTATGCACTTTAGTTGGAGGTGTTCTACTGTTTTGTTTCATAGAACTATTGTTCTTGTCATCAACAAGTTCGAATAGCCATGTATTCTTTCTTCAACAGTGATAGGTGGGATTGGCAACATCTTTGTTTAGCGTAACATTTTGATGTCATTCCTTGTTCCTTTTTAAATAAAGCACAACATATTTTAAAGTTTTTCATTGCGAAATCAATGCATGTTGGTTTGTAAATATTGTGTTTGTCTGTAACATTAATTTTCATCATATTATTTTTGAACTAATGTGGATATCATCATTGTTTGTTGGAAATCGGTGTTCATGGATTTCTTGGTTTACCTTTACCCACAAATTTCCATCCCCATCAACATTGATATGTAAGTTTCTTTTTTAAAGCTAGAAAAAAAAATTATCAGAATTGTCAAGTATCTATTGACAATGTTATGTAAGGACCTATGCAATATTTCTCAATAATAATATATAATTTTTTTTATGAAATTTCATGTACAGTTTACTTGTGTTTAATTTCATTTCTACAAAAATTAGGGTATGTTACCATGTCTGTTTTAGAGTAAGCATGTTTTGATAGTTTCTGGTTGTTGCAAAGAAAAATGTCAGTTCAGCTCAACTGTGTAAATGGGTATTACCAAAGTAAAGAAGGAAAAAAAATATTTGGAATGAAGTAATATTGAACCCAGGAACTGTACATTAGAAGTCAGGTAATCTAACCATTGAGCTACCCTTGCCAGTGTAAGAGATTTGGTGGTATTACTACGTAACAAAATCTAATCCTATTATACAAGAACTCTTCTTATTGAGGAGATGAATAATTTTAGAGAAAATGTCGCGTATGTCCTTAATGTGTAATTGTTACACTATTGATTTTATGAAGAGGGTTGATTGATATGTTGTGAGCCTTGTATCAAAGGAGGTTAGCATCAATGTCCTTTTTCAGCCCTACTATTCTCTGACTATTTAAGGCTATGTACCCAAAGATTGGTGTCATTTGGTCAATTTATATGGAAGAGATAGCACTATAAAGTAAGCAAGGCAAGTGACTTTTGCAAAATGGACAAAATCATTGAAAGAGCAGTGATCCAATATTTGCACAAGAAAGGTTTAGCACCTAAGGATATCCAGACTGATATGGTAGCAACACTAGGGAAAGATGTCCCTTCATATGCTACAGTAGAAAGGTGGGTGGTGGAATTTGAACGAAGCAGGCAGAACCTTAAGGATGACCCCCGTCCTGGAAGGCCTGTCACTGTTGCAACCCCAGAAATGGTCAATATAGTCTATGATATTGTTATGACTGACAGGCGAGTTACAGAAAGATATAAAGCCAGTACAGTTGGCATTTCACAGGAAAGAGAACATTCCATTCTGACAGAGGATCTTGCAATGAGAAAGCTTTCAGCTTGTTAGGTTCAAGACTTCCTACAGTTGATCAGAAGCACACCAGGCACAATTAGTTGTGTTCTAATGCAAACCTTTTAGAGGTAGATCTTGTTAACTTTCTTAAGAGATTTGTTTCTATGCATGAAATGTGGGTCTATCATTTCAGCCCGGAGGCCAGACAACAGTTTTAACAATGGAACAACCCTGGTTCACTCCTGCCAAAGAAAGCAAAGGCTGTTTCATCAGATGGAAAGTTTATGACCTTGGTTTTCTGGGATTCTGATTGTAGATTATCTCCAAAAGGGACAATCAGTGGCACACGCTATGCATCATTTCTGTGGTATTTACGGGAAAATATTAAACTAAAATACCGTGGAAAACTCGGTAAGGGTATGTTGTTGCCCCAGGGCAATGCCCCTGTTCACAAATCTGTCATTGTCATGGCTGCCATTAATGATTGTGGCTTTGAATTGATTGAGCATCTGCCTTATTCGCCTGATCTCGTGCAATCAGACTTTCATTATTTTCCAAAACTGAAAATGGCCATTTCCAGTACCCACTTTCAGTCAGATGATGATGTCATACATGCAGGGGAGGACTTTCTGAAGGTCAAGAAAAGGACTTCTTTTAAAATTGGCATTGAGGCCCTTAAACATCACTGGCAAAAGTGTATTGATACTGAAGGGGATTATGTTGAAAAATAATGCAATACATCTGCCAATATTCAAACCCTTATATATGAAGTTAATAATATATCAATCACCCCCTGTAAATAAGTGAAAGGAGAAAAACTGATTTTTTTTAAAAAATTATAAATGTGTAATGTAAAAACAGACAGTGAGTGTCCCATTATTGTTCCACAGTCAATCCAACATGATAGGAAATGTCTTAAATAATAATGCAAGTTTTCTGTGCAATTTTTCTTGAATGTCAATGAACCAGTTGGCATGGATTGGTTTTTGTGGTGAAGTTACTTACAAATTACATCCCCACGAAACAGTGGAATATTAGTTACCCATGAACAATGATGATTCCACAGAATTTAATATGGTTGACCTTTCCAGGTCAAATTCAAAACTCGTTCATCAAGATCATGGTCATCACATCTTGTTATAGAGAGAGGTTGTCCTGTGGCATATATGATGAAGGGAAAAAACACATGTAAGTTGCTGAAGACTATGCAGGAACATGGCAATCTTGGTCCAAAGACAGCAAAAATTCAAGCAGGGCGAGGCACAAATGTTAGGTTGGGAACTGGATTCAGAGTGGGATCTTCCTATCTATTAACAGCATATCATGTTTTAGAAAATCTTTTGGGTATGTATGGTGCAAGTCACAATGAATTTTGTTTACTTCACTTCTGTTATGGATTATCAATAAATCCATCTTGTATCCTGATCGTCCTTAAAAATTTTTTTGTCTGTTAAAATAGAAAAACTATGTCATTATAGTAATTAATAAAATTTGTCATGTTAGTATGACTGGTGTTCCAGAATAGGAGAGTTAATTTTGAGGTACTGCTGAAGCACCATTTTTTACCCGAATTTTATGTACACCAGGCTTTTACAATTTGATATCCCTATAAATTTTAATAGTGGCCCCTATGATTTTTGATAGCCTTATGAATTTCCAGTTTTTTGCAAGGTCATTCTAAGCAGTAAAATTGGCAAAGCAGATTATAATAAGCACAAACTGCACCAAGTTAGATTATGTCAAATAACAAAAATCAAAATTAACTTCATTCTTCATATTTTAATGATTAAAGAAGATAACTACACTGTAGTCTTAGTTTATGATATAAATGTGAAATAGAAAATGCTTGCAAGGCAAGTGTCGACTTTGAAGAAAGCCATCTTAGTTCTTCGTATACCTAGAACATATACAGATGTACTTTATTCCTGAAATTTGAAAACATAGGGTGGAGTTTGCTAGGAATCTTAATAATAGATGTGTATTCAAACATATGAAGGCCTAAGGTGTACTTTGCAGTGCAAGACTGACTTTAAAGTTGCTTCGACAGAGTGTTTAGAGCTGGCATCACACAAAATATGTCATGTACCAGAAAATAAAGTATACTTTGCAATTTAAACATTTTTTATTTCACAGAAGTTTTAAACTGCATTATAACTAACCATAGCATGCAGCATTGTCACCAATTAAATCCAGTGCTGTAAAATACGTGAATAATTCACAGATAGCAATCAACACATCAATCAATGGGATGTGAGATCATTAATATACTTTGCAAGACATGACATATTTTTGTGCTTTGATAGGTGGATCAAGCAATATCTCCACCCTCCTTCCCAAATAAAAATATATTTTATAATGAAACAGAGAAATTTGGAAATATATGATATGCCATTATTTCACATACAATATTGATGTATCAGAGTTTGTAGAGAATTTTGACCTTTAGTGTTTTGTGTAATGTTACTTGTAAGAAAATATATACTTCTTGTTTGACATCACAAAACAAGTGTATAAAGAAAAAGTGTTTTATTGTGCATGTTGTATTTCCATTGATTTTCAATTCATACAAGCCACAGGTTTGAATTTACAACTCTTTAACAATAAATTTGAACCCAAGCAATACAATTGCCTGTGATACAATCAAAAGAATTTAACAGTGCTATAATTGTAAAAAGTGGTGCCATCTTGGTTGTCGAGGGGATGTATCCCCATACCAAGTTACATTATACAATATAAGCTAATTTTTTCAGCCTGCTCAGCCTATCAAATTGTATGTTGCAACTAAAATTAAATTTAACAAATTGCATACATCATGAAGCTCCAAAGGAAATGAAAAATAGACTTTCATTAAAACAAATACTACAGAGTGTAATTGGATTCCCTTGGTAAGAAACAAAGATATGGTTGTATTAGTAATGCAATAGATATCCACATTTTATTTTTGTTATTATTGTCATCCTTGAATATCTAACCATATCAACTGTGAGAATATCTTACAAGTGTAAATTAACTATGGTTATATCCAATAAGATCAGCCATGTGTATCCTATGTGATGTCTGACTGTATTATATTAAACTGAGGAAAATGATTTGTAAACATTTCCACTAAATTTCAGAACAACTTTGGATAGCCTTGCACAGAAGTCTTAGTGAGAAAGAGAGAAATGCAACAGGCATGTGTTTGACACAAAGTATTAAAACAAAGAGTGTGACTGAGCAGCTTTTGCCTGACAGAGGGGCATGGTCTGTTTCAGAAAAGATTGAAAATCTGGACAGTAGCAGAAAAGGTACTGGAAATCCATTATACTGTTGAAAGAGGGCACATCACTGTAAAGTAAAGTTATTTACAACATCTGTTGTACAGTGTCTGAATTGTTTCTGCTGGCACAGTGTAACACGACCAGAAAATCAATCATTTAGCATGTTTTATTCCCCCTGGCTATTTCAAGAAATTTTTCAATATTTCAGAATTATAATTTGACATTATAAAAGTATTTTTGGAATAAAATCAACATGAAAATGAACACTTTCAGTGAGTGAAACTTAAAAACTTTCTTTAAGTGAAATTTAAGTTAAAATTGAAGAGGAATTGTAACTCTTTTAAAGATTTGTTTTAAAAATGAAGATCAATTATTAAGCTTTGCTGTGATAATTTCAATCCCACAAAATTAAATCTGTTTGCAACTTGTTTTGTATCAGTAGTGATTGATTTCAAGTTTTTAGCTCACCGGAGACATTCCTCAAAATTCAACTTGGTAGCAAATGAGTGATACTACTGTCTCCAAAGATAACATTTTTTAAAGCAACCTGGTCATTTCTATTCAAGAATCAATTTACTCTGCATCTGTGGATAGACGGTACATACTTTGTGCATTCAGCACTTCTTACAGGTTTCCCAAAAGACATTCCTCAAAATTCAACATGGTAGCAAATGAGTGATACAACTGTCTCCATCATAAATAACATGTTTTAAAGCATCCAACCATTTCTATTCTTGAATCAGTTTTCACGTTTTTCTCCAGAACCACTGTGCCAATTTCAATCAAACGAGGTACAAATTATCTATGCGTGAAGAGATTAAAGTTTGTTCAAATGAAGGGCCATGTCAATCAAAGGAAAGATGATGATGAAAAGGCAAAATTAGGGTAGGGTCATTTAAAAAGCTTTTCAAGAATCACTGGTCCAGAAAAGTTGAAATTTACATGAAAGTTTTCTGACATACTGCAGTTTTAAGTTTATTAAAATCAGGGCATCTAGGGGTATGATGGGGCCAAGTACGGGATCAAATATTACATACAAATGTATAGGGAAAATCTTGTCAAGAACCACTGGTCCAGGAAAGTTGAAATTTACATCAAATCATTCTAAGATTTAAGTTTGCTAGAATCATGGTCCCCTGGGTAGGGTAGAGTCATAAAAGGGTGCTGAATCAGTAATTTTATACGGAAAATCAATCTTTGCAAAAACTCACTAGACTGACGCCCAAGGCTACTTAATATTGATGTGGGCTAGTTAAAATTGTTTCAAAGGTAGCCCGACGGTTTAGTGAAAAAGATTACTAGTTTGTTCAAATCAGGGTCCCTGGGGGTTAGACGGGGCTACAATATGGGGATCTGAATTTTATGTGCTGATCTTTAGGAAAAGAATATTTGAAAATATCTCCTGAACTATCTAAGCTAGGCTTTCATAGTTTGTGTATACATTCTGTATGGAAAGATTGATTGATTATAATTGTTTAATGTCCCGCTCGAGAATTCTTTATGGAAAGACTTTTCATGTGATGCAATGGTGTTTGACTTTATGACCTTGACCTGAGGTGGACCTACTTTTGAGGCATGTATTTACTAATTGTTTTACGTCCCGTCAAGATTTTTCAGTCATATGAGACATCACCAGTTGTAGGTGAAATACCACAAGTATAAAACATGCTCAGCGCTCAGAGCTGTAGCATTGCGGGTTCTTTAATGTGCCAACGTCTACCACGACACAGGACCTCCGTTTTTAAGGACATATCCAAGAAAACCAGGTGGCATGATTCTCACTTACAAATGCTGAGTATTTGGCGAAGGAGCAATCACTACCTATGTTTACATCCTAGGTTTGACGAGTCCATGGCATTAGCGGAGCTGGAACTCAAAGACTCCCATTTACACATTGAACGCTCTACCACCGAGTTATCTTATTCGGTCTCATAACACAAACTTGCTTATTGGATATGTCATTTGATATGTTTTGTACGCAGAGATATATCAGTATGTGTTTATTAAAGGTCATATGAAACGATATTTTGAAGAAATTGAGTTACGTATAGGAATTCATTACGCAGGGTGTATTAAACAAGAATTTCATATTTTTTTTTCAATGCAATATCACGCCAATGAAGCTGATCAAATGTACTCGATCACAAATGGGATCTTTGATGATAAAGGCTTATCTTGTTTTGCTGATTACATCAGAAAGATCCAATGTTAAGTATAAAAAAAAAAAAAAAAAAAAAAATGCATAACTTTGAAAATGCCACAGTATGCTGCATTTAAGTGGTCTTGTACCTCTTAAGAAAAAATATGGGAACATATCTGACACGATGGATTTGTTGCCATGAACATGTTAACGTTATGTGCTAAACATTTCACAGATGATCAATTTTTAATATATCCATCGGTAGCCACACAAACTAACAAACAACGATTTGTGAAGTTCAGACTTTTGGGGTACAAAAGGACACACTACCTGATTATGAAGAAACAGAGAACATCCATGATGATACACCTGCCCCATAAAATTTAGAGTAGATCTACACCTACATGAATATATCAGCACAACTTCATCTTTTCAAAATGATTATGGGATTCCCATGAATGAATACAGTTTTTAGACGAATAATCGTAAGCGAAATGTACACAAATCCATACAGCTTTTAATCTTTTTTAAAATAACCGTTAAACTTCAGTATCTGATGGTAATGGGGTCTTGTCCATAAGCTCTCCTAGAAGATTATCCTTTGATGAACAACCATTATTTGCTTGCAGTGCATTCTTGACTGATGGTTGTACCGTGAAATCAGGTTGTTCATCAGAAAACCGAGATTCATCCATAACAATTAAATTAATGGGACATTTTTCTTAAAACAAAACAGATTTACCTTTATACTATTTTCGTTGTGTTATTTACAGAGATGAGTCGTTGTGACGTCACAAACACATACGTCTCCATATGAGTGAAAGATTCTCGTGCGGGACGTTAAACAAAATATAATCAGTCACAAACACATAGATTCAAGGACGATAAGTGGGTAATGAATTCATTCTACAAGTTTACAGCTTTATTTCCTATTGATGCAAACACACACAAAATTATACACAATTTAACTTTTAATCATACCTATATTTATGTTTATATAGTAAAATGCCACGGTTAGAAATCGCTTCATGTGACCTTTACACAATATAGAATATTAGTCAATCAATTAGCCATTTATTGATATGTGACGTCTTGCTCTCTTGTCATTATCTTCTGTAGACAGTGTCTTCTGACAACATTCAGTCTTATAAAGTTATAACTTGCGTCCTTTCTTTTCTTAGTTCGCCTCCATAGGATGGCCAAGCAAATGTTTACTGATGCAGTCTCCCTATTCTTCGACTTTACTGACGACGGTGTAAAATCCTCAGTTCGAGTATCTTATGATGTGACATTTGTGTCAAGAAGACTTGATCACGACTTTGTGATCTTGGAACTTATCAGTGAAAACCCTTTGCCCAAGAGAATGCAGCTACAGCGACTTTTTATCCCTGAGGAGTGGCAAGATGTGATTTTGCTGGGTCATCCAAATGGAACATTTGCAACTTTTGATGATTGTAAAATACTGGATAACGATGAGTTTGAGGAATGGAGAGGTAAAAATTTGAGCTGGTCCAGAGACATGGAATCAGACAGAGTCATAGAAGAGTATGCAAACCTTAATTTCTCAACGGAGAGAATTTTTTTTCATGCATCAGACAACATGGGGGAGGGTTGCTCTGGAGGACCAATTCTAACTCATGAACAGTTTCCAAAGGTCATTGGCTTCTATCATAAAGGATTGCCTAATTCTCTTTATAACGCTGTCCGGAAGAAGGACGTTGCAAGAAAAATTAAGAATAAACCACAGGCATTTATTGAAATTGGAATACCTATGGAAGTTGTTGCAGAGCTTTTAAGTAAAGACGACAAATTTTATGATCTTCAAAAGGAAATTTTTATGCCCTTGGTGCCATGAAATGATTTTGAAGCATGTTATTTGATAACTGTATATTGATGACTTGCATACAAGTTTTGTTCATTTTGTTTGATCTACTTTTGACTAAATTATCCTACCGGTTGGAGACTTTGTATTGCGTGCAATGCACTCAGAATGAGAGGTCCTTTTCACGTGGTTTTGAAAACAGAATTACTCCTTGGACTTTGAATACTGGTAATTCATCAAGTTAAAGTTTTCAGACGTTTTAATGGTTGAAAAATAAAGTGGTGAACTTCAGTACACATATTCCTCATGTTCATACCCAGTATATTACTTTCCAGGCAAGGTAGTTTTAGCAGGTTTATATCCCCTAGGGATAGAGCATTTGATGTCTAGTTCTGCATGATTTGTATTTGCATGTATATAACTATTTTGTTTAAATGTATTCTCTTTATATATTTTTTTTTTCTATTAAATGTGTTGAACTCCTATGCACCCCGAAAATATAGTTGTCATTGTGTCTCTCTGTCTGAGCATATCTCCTAAACCTTGAATAAGTAGTTGATCACAAATATTCCTTAGAATATGTATTTTTGGACTGAGGTGATTTTGGAACGGTCAAAGTCATTCAGAACATCTGCCTTTTGTGAGGAAAAAATTCATATTTCAACAGTTTTTGAACAAGAATTGATCATGTATCATACAAAAAGTAATAGGCAAATGGCTTTCAGACAAAGGTCATTTTGTACATGTAAAGGTCAATGTCATTCCACGTATACCGTATATACGCAAAATAGATTTCATTTCGACAATATTTCAACACTTATTAATCGTTGTGCGAGTTATTCGTCATATGAAGTAGTTCATTGGTTAGATGCAGTTTTAGGAGCTTCCATCGGTTTTACTTTTTTCTGATATTCTTGTGTTGCTGGGAACTCGGTTATTATTTGTCATGTTCTCAAGACATGAAGGTTTTACATGTAACATATGCATAAGTTGTTGTTTTACTGTGTGAATGAATGGTTAATTAAATCATATAATTATTTATTTATTTTTTTATTTTGGCATCTATTTCTCTGCTGAACACGGAAGCAATTTTCTTAAGACTTCAAATCACAAAATAACAATGTTAGGGGAAGTTGAATTTATGTTGACATTGCATTCATGTAGAGTACATTTAAGCCGTGGTCAACATGATAATTCATTATGATATATTATTTAAAGCCTATAATTAGTCAATTGATGTCACTTTGTTATAAGATGCATATAAACCTTATTGTTGTGTTCCGTGAAAGTCTACTTGGCAAAAACATCTAATCATGCAAGGGGATTAAGGTGTTATCTAAGGGAAACGCAGGTGGAGTTAACTATATTTTACATGGATAGTGAGTTAATTTAAAAATAAATAAAATATTTTTAATAGATGTATGATGATGAATGATTTTATTTTATTTATTTATTTTTTTTTTTGATTAAATGATAAAGAACTCTGAATTGATTGATGATTTATTTTTTTTTAAATCATCACATTCTGCATTTACTCGGATATTGAAGAATCGTTAGGATGATTGTTTATTAATATCTTTTATTTGTATTCTACACAATTATTGATACATTGTAAGGCTTTGGTCATTTCAAAATATGTTGAGCGCAGTGGTTAGAGCGTCGGGCTCAAAGATCTGATGATCCTTGAGTTGGGGGTTCGAATCCCACTGTGGGACGTGGGTGCCGGTCTTTCGGATGAGACCGTATAAACCGAGGTCCCGTGTCGCAGTAGGTGTGGCACGATAAAGATCCCTCCCTGCTCAAAGGCCCTGAGTGCCGAGCATAGGCCTAAATTTGCAGCCCTGTCACCGGTAATGGTGACAGCCGCCGGATAGCTGAAAAATTGCTCAGGCGGCTATAAACAAACAAAATATGTTGAACATAAATACCCATCTATAAAATACGTGAAAACATATCACTTGAATTTTTTATTGATGATCCAAGTTATTATTTTAAATGATCAAAGGTTGATAATTAGGCCAACATTTTTGTTATCAGTTTTACGGGAGTGCCGACCCAAATTAGGCAAAATTGTAATAAAAGTACCCGGTCCATGTTAAGTTGAGGGGGAAAAAAATAACGTTAGTCTGGTTCCCATCCCCGCAACTTTTTTTGTTGTTATTTTTAATCCGTCAACCATTCCATGTTGAGAAAGAAAAGTACAAGTAAAAGACAGATTGAGAATTTAACAAGACCTATAATGAGGAAATTGCGCCGCAATGAAATCGATCTTTATATCGGTTTAATCATATCTTCTATAAACAAACCACTTATTAACAGCTGTAGGACAGTGACAAAATGTTCCATTTTCCTCTCTACTGCTTTTTTATTTATATATATATATATATTATTATTATTTTTTTTGGTTGTTGTATCAACCGACTGGTTGAATTTATAATTTTTACTTCAACCCCAACCCAATTAGAAAAAAAAAAATCCCGTAACACAAATAATGAGAAAGTTGGCCTTATATCTGGTGAGGTCGTTTCACTTTGAATTTCTAATATTGATTAACTCTACTGTCGAAAGTTATGGTTGTGCTGTGCCAAACCGTGAATTGAACAATCACACCATCTTCAGAACTGTGTATATACGGATATATGAAAATCCAGGATGTATCAGTTTTCAACTTCAGTCCACCAACAATGGCAAATGCACAGCTGAACGTTAAATTCATCACAAACAGACAAGGCGGCCAAAAATTAACTTTTGATAGGTACATCTACTGGATTAATCGCAGAACAGACAACAGGCTCTTCTGGAAATGTATTTTAGCAGTATGTTCAGCCAACCTTGCATTGGAGAACAACTACCTGCAGGATTTGTAAGGAAGCCCCACATCCATCCCCTACAGACCACACAGAAGTAGTTTCCAAACAGAATATGAACCAAATCACCAAGCGATGTGAAGAAGTGAGAGCCATCGTTACAGATTTCGAGACAGGGAATGGGATGACACTGCTTTATAAACATTTTAATTCCTACGACCATTCCATCTTATCAATGAAAGTGAGATTTATAGAAGAAAAAAAATGATCACGCCAAAAGCCCTACATTAAATACACCTTTCCGTAGACAACGAGAGGAATACTGAATTAGGAAATTAGGCACTGCCTTTCCATATGGGTTCAACAACAATATAGGAAGCATGGGAAATACTTCCAGCCCACAGTGTAACTATGTGAATGTGATGGAACTTTTTAACAATACACCTAGACGTAAACGTAGTCATGGACATCGTTCGTACCACAAACCCATAATACATGATGTTTCTTTAGGCTCCCTTTTACCTTTTGTGAATAGACCATTGGGTCCTCATCACATTCGCACTAAACTCTACTCTGTCCCTTTCAAAATTTTGTATAGATTACAAGCAAAAGCTAATGCTAAGTCCTCTAAACCGGAATACAGACTTCAATATATGATTTGGGATGTTACCTATCACAGACTTTTTGGACCTCGACGTATTGATGAGAGTGAACTCAAGAAACCTCACCGATTCCTTCATCTTAAATTTGACAACAAAGGAATTGATGCTGTCAACATTAACAGCATCCTTAACCATAAAGAAAAGTACAGTCCTGTATTCCACCTTACTTTAAGATGAAATCCACACCTTGTGTTTCATGAAGATATACTTCCACTATTGCATCCAAGTTATTTGATAATAAACAGACGTTGCAGTGCCTTGATATTGAACAATTACAACGAAGTCTTCCAAGATGTTCATGTTCTTTTTTTGTTTTTTTTGTTTGTTTGTTTGTTTTATTTATAGTCGCCTGAGCAATTTTTTGTTCATGTTCTTCATCCTCATTTAATTACAGTCCCACTGGTCATATCATTACAGGGGACATAAATATTGTACAAAATGAGGATCTTAAGTCCCTGATTTTAAAAGGTCCTTAATTCCGAGAACCTCGCTCATTTAGATGGTGACATAATTTCATGACTATCATGAATTCTGTGGAACAATATGCCAGACGTTGGACGAAATCTGAGGGAGAGGAACTTGACACTTTGTTTGAGTGGATCAAAAGTATTCGAAAAATTTTTGAATCCCGCATTCACCATTTGATGGGGAAAATGCGCACTATTTATCCTTCTGGTTTTAAGAAAGCTGAAGTGACGAAAGACTTACGTAGACTACATGAAAACTTTTTTGCTAGTCCTAGCGGATAAAACAAGTAACAACTTTGTCTTTGTAAAAGTTACTATTGTAAATGTCTTTTAAATGAACTGGGATTTACTTCAACATCTGGGAATCCAACTGATACTCGAAGCGATCTTACAAAGGATGAAATTCTTCATAATCATCTTTCAGTTTTAAATACTTTCGACATTCCTAAGAATCAGGATCACTTTGAATTACCATACCTTTATTGGATTCCGAAAATCCTTACAAATAAAGACACATTCCTGGTTCCAGAAAGTGCTCTACCAAGCCTTTATCTTTATTACTAACTAAACTGCTAACAGCAATTAAAGAGTCACTTCAGAGATACTGTTCCACTACATATTCCAGAAGTGGTGTCAATCAGATGTGGATTCTCAAAAACTCTAAGGAACTTTTGGAAAATCTAAAGTCTCGGGATTTTTCTAAAATTGACAGCATCAAAACGTATGATTTCTCCACACTTTCTACAACAATTCCTCACGAAAATTAAAATCTAGACTTTTTTAGATAATAGATAATTGCTTTTTGAACAAAACTGGCACTCGAGAATACAAATTTCTAGTGATTGGACAACAAAGTACATATTTTGTTAGACACCACTCCGATACTCCGCACAAGTACTCTGAAGCAGACATTAAGAGTATGCTTGGCTTTCTTGTAGATAACATTTACATAGTGTTTAGAGACCAAGTCTTCCAACAATTCATTGACATTCTCATGGGCATTAATTGTGCTCCCTTATTGGCAGACTTATTTTTATATTCATATGAAGCGGAATTTGTTAAGAAACTATTACAGAATAAAAACAAAAACCTTGTCGTGTCCTTCAACCATACATATAGATATATCAATGACGTCTTATCAATCAACAATCAAAATTTTCATAATTATGTTCATTTGATATATCCCGACGAACTCGAAATAAGGACACTACAGAATTTGACGTGTCTGCTTCATATTTGAATATTTTACTTAATACTGGCTCTAATGGCAGACTGACAACTACATTATATGACAAGCGTGATGACTTTAACTTTCCATATCTATGTACTGATATACCACTTTCGCCTTCTTATATCTCCTAGTTGATTCGATACGCGAGAGCATGCCATGCGTATGAGAATGTTGTAAAGCAAGGTCAATTACTGATAAAAAGTTGATGTTGCAGGGTTATAACGAATCTCGTTTGAAGTCTATCATTTCGCAAATTTTACGGTCGCTTCAATGACCTTGTTTACGATTACAAAGTGTCTCTGGGACATATGTTGAATGATTTGTTTCCTACCCTTTGTTAGACTGTCATTTTTCATACTAACTTTGACGGGTGATCCCTTATACCTAATTTCGACTAAGGGCTCACGGCGGGTGTGACCAGTCAGCAGAGGATGCTTAATCCTCCATGGCACCTGATCCTACCTTTGCTTCGTCGGAGGCCCATGTATGAATTAGTGACAGTGTTAGACTGTGATTAAATGTTAAAATGTGTTATACAATGCTATAGATGAAATAAATTGCGTTTCATATTTAAACAGTGTCCTATATGCTGACATTTGTAAAATGCATGAATATACATTGAATTTTCATTTCTTTTTAAAATGTATTTTGTGCTTTTTTCATATTTTATATTATCGAGGTAAACTCTACCTGTCTTTCGCATAGCTAGAGGGCACCTCAATCCACTATCTTGATAAGATGTTGTTTTGGGCGAGTAGACGTTCAGGGAATAAACCATCGTGCTATACTAAATTTAAAACATTAATAAACTCAAACAATAGTAGAATCTAGATGTACTTTTATTAGGATTGGGATTTATTAAACATCTAATTCAGACAGTCTGTATTTTACTAGCATTTAATAAGCATGCTTATAACCTAGTACTTTTAACCTCATAAAACACCTGTTGCTCCGTCACCCTTGAATAAATCGCAGGGAAACGCACCCTGAGAACAGAGACATATCTACGTGTATTGCGCATCAAATATCGGAGTAGGAAGAAACTATTTTCTATAGTGGTAATATTGCTATTACCATGGCACAGTTTACGGATTTTATTAGAAGGTAAATATTGAAGGACGACAGGTGAGGTTATGATATTGGAAAACCATTGACCGGAATAAATATATATGGTGTTCTCTTCTTTTTAGTTTGAAAACAAATTATTTTGTCTATAGTATCAGAAAGATGTACCTACGGTGACGCAAGGATGGGAACCTGATATTTCTACAAAAGCTAAATATGCATATTGAAATTGAATAAAGAACTTCAAACTGTGCCCTTCATTAAACTGAACCAGCCGCCAAGAAAAATGGCCATACCCTCCCCCTCCCCTCTGCAACAAAGAAAGAAGTTGTTTCTTATACATTTGAGTTTTAATCTCAAAATGTAATTTCTTGAAAGTAGAGTAAACATATAGTATATTTCTTCTTTCTTGGATGGGGCCTCCGTGGCCAAGTGGTTAGAGCATCGTGCATACCCGCGGAGAAAAATGTTAGGAAACAAATGTTGCGCATGCTCATTGAGTTGGTTATGAAACATGACTGACTTTAACCCGAAACTTTCGCCACCTACCGAAGAAAGAAAACCTATAGCTGACTCCTCATTAATTGTTCACGTAAGCACATAAACAATTGTAAATAGAATTGTTCCCGGTGAAATACCACATTTATAATTGCATGAATGACTACAAATTGATATTTTGTACACATGTATTTATTTACTTCGTAAGATTATTCTTTGGAATTATTTTTTAATATTATATATAAAAAAATACATGTGTGTGTGTGTGTGTGTGTATATATATATATATCTTGTATCTTTTTCCAGACTTTGCAAGACCTTCAAAACGCGGTGAGAGAGGAATGAAACAATATCCCAAAACAAAACATTGTGAATCTCATAATGAGTATGCAACGCCGATGCTAGGCGTTTCTGAGAGCAGACGGAGGTCACACCGAGTATTGATGAAACTATGGTTCAGTTTTGGACATGTTTTGTAAAGTTCAAGTTGTCTTACATGCCCGATTTTCTTTGCATTATGACCAAAATATCAATAAACGAAATCGAGATTTCTGATTAAATATTGATGACAAATGATGTCAGCGTTTGTGTTTCATATATTCTGCCATGTACATAGAAAGGTTTAATTTTAATCAATGAAATAGTACATGATCCCTAACTTATTTTGTCCAGTATACTTAAACTTTTAGAAGAATTCTTCTAAAAACCTGGCTGTGGAATTTCCAGATGCATTTTCTGGGATATATATTCATCCAGTACATATCAAATTATGTTTAATTTAGAATAAATCTAGAGACGAGAAGCTTTGTGATCTTAACCGCATTGCTCTAACCACTCGGCCAGTGGAATATTGTGATATATATATATATCATATATGAATTGGAGCCACTAATCAGGCAAGTGAAGGTCAATAACTACTGGAGAGAAAGTATCATACACCAAGTGGTCAGCAGGAAATCCTAATAATTACAAATGAAATCAACATTGTGGAGCATTGAACTGGGGAGGTAACGGCCGCTGGGACGACAATACCTGCACTACAACATTAACCTTTATCTGTGAAGTTTCAGCTACACAATTGTAACATTTCAGTCAAATTCAGACGTTAATATATGGTTTAAACTATCTTGATTTTCTATCAGTCAAGAATGATCTTCATAGGGATTTTTTGGTGTTTATATTGCGTCATCAAATTTTGCAGACTAAAGACAGTAACCTTATAAATTAGAATATAAAGTATACAGTAAAGAATTTGATCAAATGATTTAAAACATGGTGATCATTTGTAGGTGTCTGATACAGAATAGACGGAGGACCTGCTGTTATGTACCAATGCATGTGCGTAATAAAAGAATTCACAGAAAATTGTCACTTTTCCTATCATATACGTATCATACCTTGCGAGAAGTTGTGTAAATGAAATGTGGACTCTAGGATCTTCTTTCGAACTTTTATTTGAAAAAAAAGAAAACTTTTCCGTCATGAACAACGTTAATACGCATGACTTTAAAACATTTTACAACACCATTTCTTCTTCTTCCATTAATTCGCAAACCACCATCTGGTGTATTGTCTCACAATTATTTAAGATCCAGGCTTTTCCACACAATAGACAGATGGTTCTCCAATATGATGGAACACGAAAACGGAAATATTCATATTTCTACGAAGAGAGATCTGTATAAGGCCAAATACAAGAATTATGAAAAGCGGCTCATGGGCCACATCGCGAGTCCATTATCCGGCTGTTGTAATTTTTAAAACCTTTTTTCATTAACTTATTCCCATGAAAAATTTGACCCCACATTGTGACCTCAACCTAGTCCCAGAGGATCACGACATAAGTGAAAATAACACCGATATGCCCAAAATGCCAATTTGACTAACGTGTTTCCAGGAAGAACTCTTCCCTTCCGCAAACTAAAAGGTGACTGAATAGTAACTGAATGATAACTGAATCATCAATGATCGAGTATTATTCAGTTACGATTCCGTTATCATTCAGCTCACGGAATGGCGGGAACATTTCAGTGACCATTCAGTCAGCTTTCTGTCATCAGTTAGTTAGGTTTCAGTGACATTTTAGTGGACATTCAGTCAGGTTTCAGTGACCTTGCAATCAGGTTTTAATGACCATTCAGTCAAGTTTCAGTGACTGTTCAGTCATGTTTCTGTGACCATTCAGGCAAAATCCAACCAACGGTCAAAACTTTAATCTCTTTGATAGAGTTTAGTTTTTTTTCCTGCTTGTTAGAGAACATCAATAGTGGCTGACCTTTGTGTATAATACACAGTACCGACGCGGAGATGTCCGGTCGCACTCACTGACTGAATAAACAAAATCTGACTATCAACATCAAAGATAAAACAAAGCCTGAAAACAAATAAAGAAATAAACATCAAACCAGAACCGAGTCTGATTGAATAAACAAACATAAAAAGGTGCAATATGTGGCAATTAAAATATCATATCTGCTATTTTGTAATTTCATTTGTCCCGTTATCAAACAACTACCCAGCCATTAGCAAAAATTTATATAATTGTTTCATCATATCATTCAATATTGATACATGCATTTAAACAATGTGATGAAATTCGCTGTTCGCAGCTATTTACTTGCTTACAATGTATTTTATTTTGCTCACTATAAAAAGGAAATCTCTTTAAATGATACCCTAAATAATGGTATTTTTGCAATAGATTAATACGGAATCTAAATGTTATTAACATGATATAGGCAATAGCAATCTTTGTTTGTCGAAAGGGGGGGGTCCATCTATATTCCCCGTGATCTATTACCGGGTATATTGGCAATTACAATGAAAAGGCCAAGATAACTAACAGTATTCAATCTCGTAGTTCCTATAGAAAATACAAATTAGAGAGATGGGCAAAGACGGACCCCTGATCATACCAGAGGTGGGATCAGGTGCCTAGGAGGAGTAAGCATCCCCTGCCGTGAGCCCTATATTCCGACCAGGTAAACGGAGCAATTCGTAGTCAGAATCAGTGTGCCAAGAACGGCTTAACAATTGGTATGAAACACATCAGACAGCATTTGACTAGATGGTAAGTTGTAATGGCAAACTAGATCGTTATAACGACCATAAAATTTGCGAAAGGCCGACTTTAAACGAGACTGTACAAACCCCTATAACATCAACGTCTTTGTCACTAGCCCACCTCGATTAAAAACTGATCATTCGCAGAAAAAGCTCTTGCGTATCGAATTAGTTGGGAGATATAAACATCATATGCAGGTGATGATGGAATATTGCCACATAAATAAGGGAAGTTGACGATAGAATAATTGAAATCATCCCGTTTCTCATAAAGTTGAGTTGTTAGTTTGCGGCCGGCATCTATTTTCAGTAAAATATCTAAGTACGAAGCAGAAGTGGAAGACTCTATGGTGACTTTTATTTCAAGTTCACAAAGATATATCGAATCGACATATGAATGAAAATGATCATTGTTAATAGACAAAACGTTGTCGATATATCTAAATGTCAAATCGAAGGCCTCAGCAAGAGATTTTTTCTTCTCGTGTAGAAGCTTTTGAATGAACTCAAATATAAAAATAGGTCAGCTACCAAAGGAGTACGATTCGTGCTCATGCGAATCCCAACAGACTGTATATATATATATATATATATATATATATATATATATATATTGATAGGCCGTTCTGTACACTGATTTTTACTGTGGATTACTTTGTTTACCTCATCAAGTGTTAGAACTCGGGGCCGGTGTGACCAGTCGACAAGGAATGCTAACTCCCCCTAGCCACCTGATTCAACCTTTGGTATACCCAGTGGTCCTTTATGCACAACTCTTAATTGTGTATTCCTTATAGGGGATTGATCACTGTTCGTTATTTTCACTTTTCATGTACACTGCCAGACTGGGAATTAGAATCATCTTCTTATTTCTTTTTGACATTAGTATCAAATTCTGTTTCATAGTTTCATCACTATATGATATACAAATACCCTTTTCCATTAAACTTCTTTAAATGTGTGACATTTCGCTTGTATTGTACCTCGTAATTTGATTCAACAATTGCACTGAACTGCTTTAAAGGGCGAGGTATTAAGCGGTAATATCGGTTTCAGTTGCCCTGCAACGTCTTTGCATTTGTCCTTTTCCTTTCTTGCTGCATCATGGTCACATACGTTAAGGTAATCAACATTATAGTCAAAGAGCTCAGGTAACTTTGTGCTAAGTTTACGACCAAACAGTAACTGAGATGGACAAACACCAGTCGTTGATTGCGGTGTGTTCCGATACATCACAAGAAATTTATCAAGTTCCGATTTCCAATCCTGACCTTCAGGATAGACATTTCTAACGCGTCTCATAGTGCATGTATATCCATTCTGACGCTACACTCCGCCGTTTGTGTACAGCCGTAGAGGAGTCGTTTTGTGATGGACTATGCCATTGTTTAACATTTTTTTAAGATGCTCGCTTAATGCTGAGGTCCATTATCGTTAAGAATTAAAAACGGTAATTCATGAATAAAACAAATCTTTGAGATGAAACTTGTAGTGTTCTCTGACGAAATAGTTTTCGTGATTGCGACCTCAAAATGCTCAACAAGAGCTACTCTAATAATCCACTAAAACAAACATGTATTTTCTACTTAGCAATGGACACAAAAGATCTGCAGCCAGAAGAAAAACGCATCATTGATTTGGTTTTACTTGGTTGGCCTATCTTTTCATGAAAATTACTTTCAATTTTTTGCCATATACTATATTTAATATATCGTAGTAAATTGCTCTTTAACAAGTGCTCTAACAGTCGCCGGATAGCTGAAAAATTGCTCAGGCGACTATAAATAAAACAAACAAACAAACAAAAAAAAAAACAAGTGCTCTTTAACAGTGAGAATCACGGTTCTTTTTTACATGACCTTAAAAATGGAGGTCTCGTGTCGAGGCAGGGGGTGGCACGTTAAAGAACCTACACTGCTACGGCTCAGAGCACTAACCATAGGTCTAAAATTGTGGTACTTCACCTACAGCTAGTAACGTTTCAATACGCGTGCAAAAGTTCCGATGGGACATACAACAAACAAACATACAATCAATCCGAAATGCGATACAATTTTCAGGACAAAATTGTAAGTAGTCGTCCGTCACTTCTAGGGATGTCGCCTCCTTGATAAAAACCTTCAAGATACCCTTTTTGTCCTTCCTTGTGAACTCTAAGTCCAGCTTCATGAGTTATTTGTGAGTTTTGATGGAAAAACCCCAAGTTAAAATTTCCTTTGAAAATATTAAGTACAAGGGTTGCTCGATATTTAATGTGTATTGTACGATATCTCAAAAGCGTTCGACTCAAATAGTGAAATGAACACTACATCCCTTCAAAGTATTCTCCACGGTTTGAAATACATAATTTCAATCTCTGAATCCATTTCTGGAATGCGTCATGGTAAGCTGATTTAGGTACAACTATAAGGAACTGACTGATGCTGAGCCAAGGGCTTGTTGAAACTTGTAACGATTAGTAGATAAGAACTTTTTTAAGTTTTAGATTAAATATTGTTTAACGTCCCGTTCGAGAATTTTTCACTCATATGGAGACGTCACCACTTCCGGTGAAGGGCTGCAAATTTAGGCCTATGTTCGGCGCTTATGGCCTTTGAGCAGGGGGGGGGGATCTTTTATGTGCCACACCTGCTGTGACACGGGACCTCGGTTTTTAAGTTTTAGAAAAGGGAAAAAGTCGCTTGGGGCTAGATCTGGAGAGTATGGTGGTGTGGTAAGACGGTAACTTTCTCCGACTTCAAAAAGAGCTTCACAACCTCAGATGTATGTGACGGATCATTATTATGAATTAGACGGACATGCTAAATCTGACGCAAGGTGTCATTTATGATAATATTTCTTGAGCTTGTTTTAGTATAACATTTCGGTAATGCTGATCTGTAACACTTTTGCCCTTCGGAACCGGAATTTGTACGACTATACCATCACATGAGAAGAATATGCAGTAAAGAACCTTATTTGTGCTTATGGTTTTGTTGGCAACTAAAGGCCTTCTACCGTGTTTAGTTAGCCATATTTTGTTTCCAATTTTTCTAACTGGTTCGAAATAATAAATTCATGTTTCATCAACAATAACTGTTTGCAAATTGTCATTAATTGAATTTGTGAAGCATTTTGAGCAATGGCTTAGCCGTTTGTCCTAGTACCCTTTTTGGTCATCTGTCAATATATGCGGTATCCATCTGGCAGAAATCTTTCGTACTTTCAAAATACACTTCAAAATGAAATGCACCCGTGATAACGATATGCCAACAGTTTTGGCAATATCACACGTACCTGCCATCATTTTTATTTATTTCCATGACTTTTGAGACATTTGCCTTGCCTCTTACAATCACAAGTCGGCCAGATTTTGCTGCATCTTTGACGGACTCTGTGCCAGTCAGAAATTTCTTTCTCTGCCTACGAACTGTCTCATAAGACCCATCAACTTTCCGCAATTCAGTAAAAATCTGCATTAGCGAATGACCGAGTTTTGTGCGAACTTTGTATAAGCTCTAAATCAATAGTCTCAACCCGTTTCACAACTATTTTTACAACAGTAGTCAACGGCTGGCTCTATTGAAATGACTATAAGTTTAAAACAATGTGGAGTTTATACAGTTCGAAAAGTATTGAATACAACTATTCAAGAGTATCATCATCCATGAAATCGTGCAAAGCGTTATCGCGCTGTGGTACAATACACATTACATATACAGCCCTCGTAGTTGTTTCATCTAAAAATATAGAGCAGAGTTATACCCATAAGAAGGAGTAATATTGATATCTCAATATGCCATCAATATTCAGATATCATGCTTAAGGAAATGGTCTACTTATGCATTTTGATGGAAGGTAACCCTGAATTTGGAGTTTTTCTTGAAAACTATAAGTATTGGAGTGTTTGATTAATTCAAGGTCATATACATGTGAAGAAGGTATCTAAATATCTCAAAATGACATTAATCTTCATATCACATGCTTAAGAAAATCAGCTACTTAAAGATAACAATATATATGTATCATTTGCAGACAGGTACCCGTAAATTTCACATGTTTTCTAAAACATTTAAGAGCTTTGTTAGCCTTTAATATATTATCAATTTAGGATTATTGATATCATAAAAAAGATTTTTATTATCGTAGTATGACAACAAGATATCACGCTTAGAAAAATCAGGTTTTTGACGGAAAGTACCCTTAACTTATCAGTTTTCCTTGAAAAACTTTGAAGCGTTGTATGTCTGTATTGCACCAATGGTAAGATATCAATATGACAATTATCTCCAGGTATCTTGCTTAACGAAAACAGTAATTTCCACGTTTTGATAAAAAATATACTAGACTTCCCGTCCATTCTGGAAAACACTTGGAGTAAACTAAATGTTGATATAAAGTAAGTGGAATTTACAAGGCAATATTTGTTAACCTCAATATGCCATCAATTTCCAGATATCATGCAGAGGGAAAACATACCATTTAATGGAAAATACCATTGAATGTAAATTTATCGTGAAAGATATGATGCGTACAATAGACATGGTAAGGAGTGATTTTACAGCTCATGTTATCAATTTTCAGGTATCATGCTTAAGGAAATTAGCAATTGATGCGGTTTTTTTCTTGACGTTGTCCATGCATTACGCTTAACGAAATCAGCGTCTTGTGCATTTTGAAGAAAAATATCTGTAATTTTCAAGTTGTTTTCTTGAAAAACTAAGAAAACTACGTATTTGTATTGAATGTTTAAAGGTGAAGAAAATGAATATTAACCGGTCACTTAATTTCTATAAAGAATACAAAATTAAGAGTAGGGCAAATACGGATTTCCGGACATACCAGAGATGGGATCAGGTGCTTCGTCGGAGTCGGCATCACCTGTCGACTGCTCACTTCCACTGTAAGCCCTGCATTTTTATCTGGTAAATGAAGTCAGAATCAGTGTGTAAAAATCAACCTAACAGTTGGAATGAAACACGTCAGACAGCATTTGACTCAATAACAGGTTGTACTGCTAAATTAGATCGTCATTACAATCATAGGATGTGCGAAATGCTGACTTTAAAGAAACTATTGAAACCCCTTAAACCCCTGAAACATAAGCGTGTCTATTCGTTGCCTGTCTTGATTTCAAACTGCTTATAACAGAACAAGCTCCTGTGAATTAAATCAGTTGACAGACATGAACACCATGTACAGGAGATAATGGAATATTACTACATAAATATGGGAAGTTGATGATTCCGTTTGTCATGAAGTCGAATTGTTAGATTGTCGTTTATATCTATGTTGAATAAAATATCAATATATGAGTCAGATGTTGATGACTATATGATGATATACTTTCCCGTGCTAGCAGTGATTAATTTAGAACAATGGACATTACAAAGAGCTAATTTGGTAACTCAGTAAGCTATCAAACTCAGTAAGCTATCAATTTTTAGATGAAATTGCCCAAGATACTTTTCAGTATTCAATCTCGTAATTCCAATAGAAATTACAAATGAGAGAGATGGGCAAAGACTGACCCCTGGTCATACCAGTGGTGGGATCAGGTGTCTAGGAGGAGTAAGCATCCCCCGTCGACTGGTCACACTCTCCGTGAGCAAATCTTGTGGGGATCCGGGTCATAAGAGGCGACTAATGGTGCGGTTCTTCATATGAGACCACAAAAACCGAGGCTCCGTTCCACAGTATGTGTGGCACTTTAAATATCCCTCCCTGCTCAAATGTCATAAGCGCCAAACATGGACCTAAATTGTGCATCCCGTCACCGCAATAGTGATGTCTCGATAGGAACGTTAAACAATTTACAATCAATCAATTAAATTCACTAAAAGTTCTTTAGAATTTGTAAGAATCCACATTTGATTTACACAACTTCTGACCTATGTAGTGGCACAGTTCATTTTAAGTGTCTCCTTCACAGCAGTTAATATTTCGTGAAGCGTAGAGATAAGGGCTTGGTAGAACATTTACTGGATCCAGCAATGTATCTTTGTAAGGGTTTTTGTGGAGTGTAACTCAAATCCATCCGCTTCATTGTTTGGGATATTAAATGTATTTAAAACTGAAGCATGCTTTTGAACAATTTCATTTTTTGAAAATGCAGTTGGAGTATAAGTGCGATTACTGGATGTGGAATTAATGCCAAGTTCATTTACAGTGCAGTTGTAATAATTAGCCTTACAAACAAGTAAAATGTGGTTACAAGCTTTGCCAGCCGGAACCAAAACATATTCCTCATGTAACATATCAAACTCATTTATCAACTCTGGGTTACCAAACACAGAAGGATAGATGGTACGCAATTTTGTTTTGACATGTATGATACGGGATTTTAATATTCCTCTTATACTTTTAATCCATTCTGAGAAGTACGATTACTAAATGAGGAATTAATGTCAGTTCGTTTAGAATGATTGATTGATTGATTATTTATTGCTTTCCGTCACACTCAACAATTTTTCAGTTATCTGGTGGCGTCCAGTTTTTGTTGGTGGAGGAGAGAACCCAGATACAATGTACCTGGGAAGAGACCACCGACCTTCCAAAAGTAAACTGGCAAACTTGCTCACATAACGCCGCGGCTCGTTTAGAATGCAGTTGTAATAATGAGCCTTACATACAAATACAATGTTGCTGCAAGTTTTGTCAGCTGGAACCAAAACATATTCCTCATGTAACTTATCTAACTCTTTTATCACTTCTGGTTTACTAAACATAGAAGAATAGATGGTATGCATTTTTATTTTGACATGTATGATACGGGATTTTAATTTTTATCTTATACTTTTTATCCATTCTGACAAGGTATCAAATTCTTCTTTTGTCAGATTTAGCCCATCGTCTGGCGTAATCTTCGATATGATTCATGATAGGGATGAAGTTATGTCGCCAATTGAAAGACCAATATAACGATTAAGGAAATCATCTACTTGTACATTTTCAAGGAGAGTATCTTTAGAATTTAAGTCTATTCTGGAAATCCTCAAACCTGCGTATTTGATTCGATTATATGATTGATTCAGCGTTATACACATGCCAGAGATTTTGAGATTTCAATATTCCATTAGTTTTCAGATGTCACGCTTAAGGCAATCAGCTTCTCATACATTAAAGGAAAGGTACTTTAAATTTCAAATTTTGAAAACATGCATTCGATATATGATTAATTTCATATTGTACATATGAGTGATTTACCCATCTCAATTTTATTTTCAAGCTGCAAATTTTCACGTTTGGTGAAATTAAATTAAAAGTACTTTCTTGTATTCAAACTTAGTAATCCGTTGTAACTGGGTATCAGTATTCGTAGCATCTATTCCTTGAAGTAGTTGATGATAGCTTAGTTAGCTTTTCTCCTTTTACGTAGACAGTTACTAATAGCTTGTTACTGTACTGATTTGACGGAAATTAGCTTGACTCTCGTTTGACATTTGGATTTATTTATATTTCCTTAATTTCTTTCCTTACTTATTTTCATCTTAGCTTCTTTAGCTTTTCCAATAGACAAGAACGAAATTAATTTCTTTGTACTTTCATTAGACTTTCAGTCCATTGGATGCGTATTTTAAGTACATCTGCATTATTCATATAACGGCATACTTGGTTCCACAGTGATACAATTTGTCATAGGGAGGGGTATTGAGTCATTTTAGCTTATAAACAACAATACTTCATTTCATATTATAAATGACTGCATTGCATTATATAGTTTTGATGGACCAGATGGAAGTGGCCTGGGGGGTAGAAAGTACATTATCTATATTGATATTAAAAGGCCGTAGATCATAAGAATAAATCATATCAGGACAGATCTAATTTCAACTAATCTATAATCTGTCCTGGGAAGAGAAATAGACAAGTAGTGCCCTTCGAAATTTTGAATCGAGATTTTGTTACCGCAAGGATAATCCCGTCAGTGTATTAACACTGAATTGCGTAGAAACACTTCATTCCTATGTTGAATGTAATATTCCAATGAAATCTGATGCTAAAACAACATAAAAAACTTTCTTTTGTAGTGCAATTATAAATACCTTTAATTGAAAGAACTACATAATAAGAATTATAGTGAAAATTACTTTTATTTCTTTTATTTCAATTCTAAATACAAAATAAAAATGTCCATTTATTTGAACTCTAACCCCGAATGTCTAATTATGGCCATGGTATATTATAGCATACTTTTCTGAGACATGATTTCACTTTAATTCCAAACAAAATAGTGTGGAAAATATCTATTCTTAATTAAGTTATATCTACTTTAATTTCTTTACAAAAGAATCGGTTATGCATCTTTAAAATCAAGCTTCATAAATGTCAATATAAAACGGATTAAGGTTTTGCCTAAAAGATCTGCATCTGCTAATTTGTAAACCACTTCTGTTACTTGCAGTTATCTCTGTTAATTACCGTGACATCGAGAAATAACGAGACATTCCATAGTGAATTTCATGGTATTTCTTAGTGTGTTGAATATTGAAAAAAACTCTTTTTAATGGTCTTCTCATCAATCCCATCTGATACAACAATTGTCCACGAAACGTTTCCACGACTGTCATAGAAAACATTCAGATTTTTGTTCAAATATTTCCTGAATTGTAGAAAATTATTTTTCTTCTAAGAAACCTAAAACTAGTGTTGCATAAGTTGGAGCACCCTTGTTCCCCATCACTGTGCCAGGTTCTGTTTGTACATAATTTCATTAAAATGCATGGAATTGTTTTCCAGATTAATTGTAGACTTGATATAACGAATTCTTTAGAATATCTCTCATGTAAAATATTAGGGAATTGGTCTATTGAATATTCTATGGTGGATAGTCCTAGATAATGAGGAATATTAAAATGCATATTTGTGACATCAAATGATACTAAAATAGATTGTGACTTAATTTCTTCTGGAGGTGAGTTAAGAAAATCTACGGTATGTTTCATTCTATCTATCTATCTATATATATATATATATATATATATATATATATATATATATATAAAGTCTCTTGATGGAGCAAAATTTAAAACATTTAAAAAATATACGTTAAATAAGGTAACAAGACTGTACACAAAGAAGTTAATTTTTCGCCGAAGTGAAATACTTTCATCAGATACATTCAATTATTTATCAGTAATCTTATATATTTATAAAGTCTAAAGCAGTAAATATATATGTAAAGGTAAGATTATCAGTTTAAGAGTATACATATTTTACATGCATGTATTATTAAAAATTCTTTGCATAACAGTCCCGTGGGGATCCGTGTTAGAATAATTTCTCAGTACCCCTTGCTTGTTGTAAGGCGACTAAATAAAGCGGTCCTTCGGATGAGACCGTAAAAACCGAGATACCGTGTCACAGTAGGTGTGGCACGATAAAGATACCTCCCTGCTCAAAGGCCCTGAGCGCCGAGCATAGGCCTAAATTTTGCAGTCCTTCACCGGCAATGGTGACGTCTCCATATGAGTGAAAAATTCTCGAGCGAGATGTTAAACAATATATAATCAATCAATTAATCTTTGCATAACAGACAAATTCTTACAGACAAAAATGTTCCGTTTTGTTTATTCCGAGTGTGACATAAGTGTTCAATTTTTTTCTTCCATAAATTTTCTCTAAAACGGCGGTTAATATCGTCTTTGTAATATATATATATATATATATATATATATATATATATATATATATAAATATACAGTACCAGTTGTGATGCGCCAGGTGCACATTTCGACAAGTAATGTCTCTTCAGTGATTTCAAGTCATAAATGTAAGAAATACGAAATAAGGACATACATGGAAGAACTGAAATATTTAAAAAAAAACAACAAAAAAAAAAACAACAAATACTGAGGACATTTCCGGCTAACGATCAGAGCTTTGCATTAGGGAGATAACCCTTAATTTTGAAATGAATTTCTTAACTTCATCACAGAAAATCGATTATCTTGTAAAATTGTATCTTGTGGAATTTCTACTGCCAGAATTAAAATGGAGACTTCTATGTTTACCAGATGAAGGCACATCCTATTTTCATCCTCTGGAAATTGATTAGGGCCTACGCAATCTGATTTCCTTTTTGGTGATTTTTTTTAAGATAAAGGAAAATAAAAATATTTAAGAGTGAAATAAATATTTTAAGGGTATATTTTGCAAACTTTATGAAATGAATACGTAAAAATTAACAATTTTGACTATATAAGTTGTAAAATATTAAAAATTTCATAAGTTTGAAACAAAATCTTATAAAGAAATTAAAGCATTTGTTTTCATTGCATGTAATCAATGTACTTATAATTACAATGAAGACATAAGAAGTCATGTCCCCTCCTCATAATTCTTTCTCAGCTCAGGATCCCAGCTATTAAGTGAACCCAATGTGAGCACCAGTGATATTTCACCTACTTGTGTAATGAACACACTATTTTGCACTTCATCTGTTTCGTCTGTTCATAGCGGAGGAAAAAACTCGATATCTTTTATGAGTTTTCCAACATTATACAAGTCTGAATCATTGGGAGTTAGCTATGTGTGGGTTTAGATTAATGTTTAGGTTTGCAGCAACGATATTTCGCATTGCCACCAGGGTTTTAATAGATACTTAATTATACCAATTATTGTTGTTGTTTTTAATCCAAGCTGTCTCTTTCTTTCCTATAGCAAGTATACTATATAAACTGCCATTCAAAACATTTGAACCACACTTCTGAGAGTACAGTTCCCACGACAGCAGCAAGGTAACAGAAGTTTTATTATATCGCTATTTATATCAGGAACAACGACATTAATTCATAGATCTATATCAAATTATAACCTACAATATTTGATTGATTGATTGATTATATATTGTTTAACGTCCCGCTCGAGAGTTTTTCACTCATATAGAGACGTCATCATTATGGGTGAAGGGCTGCAAAATTTAGGCCTATGCTCGGCGCTTATGGTCTTTGAGCAGGGAGGGATCTTTATCTCATCGCACCTGCTGTTACATGGGGGTCTCAGTTTTTGCGGTCTCATCCGATGGACCGCCCCATTTAATCGCCTCTTACGGTGAGTGAAAGATTCTCAAGGACACAGCACGATAGACAGATCAATCAATCATCAATTTTTGTGTACGTTCTTTGAGAGAGAAACAAGTAATGCTATATATAAGTACACTATATATTAATCTCCAGAAATAACATATACTTTCGTGTAAATTAAGTCAGTCATTCATTACTATCAAAACCACTATTCATATCTGTGTAATGAAGGACAGGACCCCATGGGAAATTCTATTAATTATCTTTGATTTTTTTTTTTAATTTACAATGCTGACTTCAACAACATATTGGTATATTGCAGTTATTGTAAATAAAGTTTCCTGACAGAAAAATGGAAATGAAGATGTTTGTTTTGCTGCTCAGTGTGTGCATTTTAGGAATGACTAATTCTGCTTTTGGTAAGGCTGGTTTGCATCAATACAAAGCATAGCTATATCTTGTTGTATGTGTATAAGATCTTCACGACTATGACGGATTTACATTATATTTTGTGCTTCACAGGAGGAAAAATCTTGTAATAACATAGAAAAACAATATGATTACAGTGTATAATAGATGCCTATTCTTTCATAATATGCCAAAAACAAACGCATAAAAATAATGCTGCATTTTCACAAAAAAAATTACATTGGTAGCTTTGTTTAGCAACAAGACTATAAAAATTAGGAAATTTAATATTCTTGCTTATGTATGCAACCAAACTTGTGTAAAGTATCTTGAAGCAGCGTATATATTGCAAATGCAAAATGTCCCTCAGCATAGACATAATGCTGGGAATAGTTCCATTCCTTGCAAAATTTGATAAAGGAATGATTTTTGCAATATGTTTATTGTATGAATATACTTTTTACAGACGTAAATACGTGTTGTCAAAGAATTCAAATTTCGTAAAAATCTAAAAATATAACGTATGCACATAAGTAGTGGACAGTGATTTGATGTTAAAACATAGTCACAGAAAATTATGTACATTTGAATAATCTTGCAGCCAGATATTAGTAAAATTGATAAAAGCACAAACATAATTAGTTAAGGTTTGAGGAGCAGTCCAGAAAATGGTTCCTACTAGCTTTGCTTATTGAAGTGTTGTTGTTTAACACTAACAACAAATCCTTGAATGAATACAATTCATTTTCAGGGTCGGAATGGTTAAGATTCAATAAACACTGGTATTATCACTCTACTCAAAAACTTAATTGGATTGGAGCTCAGGTCTGTATTGTGTTTATAACGATATAAATTTGTAAGATTTAAAACAAATAATGCTTCAGTCGTGAATCGTAGAATGTCATCTGCTTTTAAATTCAGTGTTATTTTTTCAACTACTTATATAATTCTGATTGAGTTTTTTTTTACCATCAACTACATTGTCAGCTTGATTTTGAAGGAAATTTCTGAATTTTGATAATTCGGCTTCAGGATATCATATTGAATGTATAAGTTAAGTACTGAAATAGGTTAACAAAATGTATCATTTTAGTTGTACTGTCGACGTCAGGGTGGAAATTTGGTACACATCGACAATGCTCAAGAGAACGATTGGTTATCTTCAAAGTTCACCACAGGTTGACATTCTTATTTCTAAAACGGGTTTCAGTTTCCCCTTAAATGTCTATTCTACACATTCAACTTTCAGATTATCCCTAATGTAAAAATCGTAGAATCATTTATTTCAAGATGAAATTGTATTTGTTTTCTCGCAAGTATAATTATAGATATTTGTTAGAATATCCGTTATATATTCTAAGAAATGTTAACAAAAACATTAATAACGTTTGCTTTTTGCAGCAGTTATCAGTACGTTACTACCTTTTCAGAATAATGCTTATTTTAATTGTAAATAATGTAAATATTTGTGCAGAAAGTTACCTGTGAGAATTCATGGGAC
This sequence comes from Ostrea denselamellosa, assembly GCA_024699665.1. Lineage (NCBI taxonomy): Eukaryota > Metazoa > Mollusca > Bivalvia > Ostreida > Ostreidae > Ostrea > Ostrea denselamellosa. Next base: position 3,948,733 of record JAMZEH010000066.1, on the reverse strand, counting down.
AGATAGCTATGTGTTGGCGTTTGTAAGAATATCTCTCTCTAAAAAACACAACAGTATGGAACCAACACCCGACGATACAAACATTCGGGAATGGGTCTTGCTCATATTTTAGCGCGTATTACTAAAATGCATAAATCTCCATTGCTATCATTAATACGATAGGATCGATATGGATTGGAGTTACTGATCAGGCAAGTGAAGGTCAATGGAGGTCAATAACAACTGGAGAAAACGTACCTTACACCAACTGGTCGAGGGGCAATCCAAACAACTACAAAGGAAACCAACATTGCGGAACATTGAACTGGGGAGGCAACGGCCGCTGGGATGACAATTCTTGCTCTACAAAGTTAACCTTCATCTGTGAAGTTTCAGGTACTAAACATTTAAATTGGAGGAATAACTCTGATAATTCAATTAGATTGAGACGTCACAATATTGTTCAAACTATCTATTTTCTTCTCTCATTCACCAATTCTTCTTTATAGTGGTTTTGTGTTTGTATCTTTTAATTAAGTGTTACATTCTGGACAAGGACCGGAAGTTTGAATTTAGAGCAGGCATTGAGTAGTTTGATCAAATATTATACATAATTATCTTTTGCAGGTTACTGATGTGGAATGTAGAGGAAATCCCTGTAGCTATGTACAACAGTCTCTGCATTAAAATATATAGTCCAGCACAAAATTGTAAAAGTGTTATATTATGACCATACTTAATCAATTAAAGACTAGAAGTTTGACATCATAGACAGTTGCTTCTTCAACAAAAATGGTAAAAAGAAATATTCATATCTAGTGATCAGTCTTCAAACAAAATCTTAAATACACGCTGACTCACTGCACAAGTATTGCAAAGATGATATTAAGAAGGTGCTAGAGTTCTTCGTTGACATTATCTTCATAGTCTTTGATTATCAAGTCTTCTAACAGTGTCTTGGAATTTCCATGGGCACGAATTGTACTTCTTTGTTAGCTGAGGTGTTTTTATATTCTTATTAAGCAGAATTCATTCAAAAGTTTTTACATGAGAAGAAAAATATCTTTTTGTGGCCTTCAATTCGACATTTAAAGACATCGACGACGTTTTATTTGTTAACAATGATCATTTATATGTAGATTCGATATATCCCAGTGGAATTGAAATAAGACACCAAAGAGTCTTCACACAACTCAACTTTATGACAAACTGTATAATTTCAATTCCCCTATCGTCATCTTCCCTTGTCTATGTACCAGTATGCCATTATCACCTGCATGCGGTGTTGATATCTCTCAAATAATTCGATACGCAAGAGCTTGTTCTGCAAATGATCAGATTTCAAATTGAAGCAGAATACAGAGAAACAAGTTAGTGTTCGCAAATTCTATGGCCGTTATAACGATCTAGTTTACCCGCGCCGACTAAAGGTGAGAGGCCTTGTGACTTTGAGTGCGATGCTCTAACCATTTGGCTATGGAGGCCCCTTCAGTAAAGTGAACAATGAAAATACATCAGTAATTTCACGAAATGCTACGTAATGCCACTTATCAAAAATTAATCTTTCTTAATAACTGTTCTGAAACTGTAATTTAAGTACTACTTTTAATAGCATATTTAAAAGAAAATATTTTTGGAGTAACAAGGATATGTAATCAGCATTGCATAAGATTTATCATTTCAGCAATATTTTACCCAGATTTACGTAGTCATTCTCCAAAGGTATACATGTACTAGTATGGAGTTTCACAAGTGCTTATTGTTTTACCATTGTATATGAATTGGGACTGATGAATATTCCTGTTCCCTGAGAGCAAGCTTATTTCTCGATGCGAAGCCGGGGAAACTAGACTTGCTTAACTATATCAAACATGTATTATACCGAACCAGAATAAAACTTATTACAATGTTTAAACATGGATCCGCAGGACTAATACGCCATAATTGTCGTTCGTTACCGTAACCTGGTTCTCATATATACGGGAACCAATTACCAATTATATATACGGGAACCAATTAACCAATTATGTATTTCCATGTTATAATAAATATTCAGGTTTCCATTCGGAACTTATCAAAATTTACAAAAGGATGATTACTCCTACTAGGCACTTAATCCTACCACTGGTATGTCCAGGTGCCTGTGTTTGCCCTTATTTTAATTTTTATAATTTATAGGATTTACAAGATGGATCACTGTTCGTTATCTTCATGTTTCATTTTCTTATATATAAAAAGTCAAGATGGCTTACAGTATTCAATCTCGTAATTCCTATAGAAAATATAAATCAGGGAAACACGGACCCTGGTCATATCAGAGGTGGGATCAGGTGCCTACGAGGAGTAAGCATCCCCTATCGACCGGTCAAACCCGATGTGAGCCCTATATTCCGATCTGGTAAACGGAGCAATCCGTAGTCAGAATCAGTGTGTCAAGAACGGCCTGACAATTGGTATGAAACACATCAAACATCATTTGACTAGATGGTAAGTTGTAATGGCAAACTAGATCGTTATAACGACCATAAAATTTGAGAAATGCCGACTTTAAACAAGGCGGTACAAATCCCTGTAACATCAACTTCTTTGTCAGTAGCCTGCCTCCATTTCAAAACTGATCATATGCAAAGCAAGCTATTGCGTATCGAAGCAGTTGGGAGATATAAACACCATATTCAGGTGATGATGGAATATTGGCACATAAATAAGGGAAGCTGACGATGGAGAAAATGAAATCATTCCGTTTGTCATAAAGTTAAGTTGTTAGTTTGCCGCCAGCATATATTTTTAGTAATATATCTAAGTAAGCAGCAGAAATGGAAGACTATGTGGTGTCTTTAATTTCAAGTTCACTGGGATATATTGAATCTACATATGAATCAAAATAATCATTGTTAATAAACAAAACGTCGTAGATATATCTAAATGTCAAATTCAAGGCCACAGCAAGAGATTTTTTTCTTCTCATGTAGAAGCTTTTGAAAGAATTCTGCTTCATAAGAATATAAATTGATTAATTAATTAAACATTGTTTTACGTCCCGCTCGAGAATCTTTCACTCATATGGAGACGTCACCATTGCCGGTAAAGGGTTGCAAAATATAGACCTATGCTCGGCGCTTATGACCTTTGCTACACCTGCTTTGACACGGGGCCTCGGTTTATTCGGGCACATCCGAAGGACCGCCCCATTTAGATGCCTCTTACGACAAGCTAGTGGTGATGACGATCTATTCTAACAATCTGGATCCCCATAAGAATATAAAAATAGGTCAGCTGACAAAGAAGCACAATTTGTGTCCATGGGAATTCCAACAGACTGTTGGAAGACCTGATCACCAAAGACTATGAAACTATTGTCAATGAGGAACTCTATCATCTTTTTAATATCAACTTCAGAGTACTTGTGCATGAATATAAAGATATGTATCTGTATGCTTAACATTGAATGCTAACGATCAGGGTTATTAAAATGAAAACATGAAGGTAACAAACAGCGACCCATCTCTTATATCCTATATATAATACGAATTTAAAAGAGGAGCTTTTAAAAGAATCTTAATTATCGTATCCTCAGCAAAAACATGTAGCCAACTTTAATCTACATTCATTTAACCTTTGTATTCTTCATGATATCATAGTTTTCTAATGCCCTTTTTTGAAGGACTTCAATGATACATGAAAATGCATATTGCATTTTTTCAGGAAATCAATGCTATCAAATAGAGATTTCTGATCTGAAAATCTTTGTTTAAACTTATTGTGATATTTCTATTGCATTACGGCTTTCCCCCTATTTTCTTTTGAATCAGATATCTTAATTCCATCGGTAGAGTCAACGACACATCAGTACAGGCAAAACAAAGATAAACAACTTCGGCGGTTTGTTTAAAATATGTAATGGTTAGAAATTCATGTTCTAGATTTTCTATTCTTTGGTTTGATCAACAGAATTTGAATTTATGTTTCATTTTACTTATAAAAGAATCGAACACCACAAGTTTAAACTGATTATATGCGTCTCTGGTAGAGGTAGAGGCTATATCCGGGGAGGAATGTACTGACCACGCACATAACTTGGTAGAAAATAAATATCATTTGTGTTCTTATGCACTTCCAGTTGTACTAAGTGTTAGAACCTAGTGTCAATTGAACCCTGAAAAAATTGCAGGGGTAAAACCTACTCTCCTCGTGGAAATTTCTGAATCCGCTCTAGCAAACAGTAACACCGTTAACATATTACGATGGTGCGTTGGAATAGCTTAAATACGCTTTATAAACCATAACGCATACCATGTTTCTTATAAGTAGAAATTACTTTCATTCCATATTATTTGATTTTAGCGACGTATTCCATTTAATTGAATGAACAATTATAAAGAAAATGGAATTTTAAAAGCCGTGAAACGATAAAATATTTATTACAGTAGTTGCTGAAAAAGGAAACAGAGGCACGAACTGTATTGTGATGTTATTCTAAGATGCATAATGAAATTGACACCATAATGATGACGATAGCAAAGGAACACAGTTTCCGACCAAGAGATCAAACTGTTCAAATCTCTGAAATATTGAAGTTGAAAAGCTGCTAGTAATGAAAATGAAGAATCGATTCATTACATTTTTCATGTACATTTAGTCTGTATACTTTGCCTGATGAGTTACTTAATTTAAATTACCATCCGTCTCCGTTAGAGCCACTCTAAGGGAAGCTTTTGAAAAGAAAGCATCAAACTATCTGTTGTTGAAGTATGAAATTAAACAGAGACCATGCGCCGTCTAACACAGGATGAGAGGTTACGTGTCCTTGGCATGCTACAGATTGGGACAAAACAGTTCGCTTTGGCAAGGGCAATGAATGTTTCCCAGGCTGTTATCAGCAGATTATGGTCCAGACATAGTGCTACAGGGTTTGTTCAGGATAGACCACAATCCAGTCGACCAAGGGCAACAACTCAGGCTCAGGACAGATTCATCCGCGCTATTGCCTTGAGAAATCGTCTGGTAACAGCAAATCAAATGAAGTCTCAACTTTAAAGGGATATTGGCTTGGTAGTGAGTGGCCAGACCATCAGGAATCGACTGCACAGATTTCACTTACACGCCCGATGTCCTTGTGTCATTCCCTGTTTCAGGGATCGTCACATTAGGGACCGATTCCAATGATGTCGTCACCATCAACGGTGGGATAATCGCCATTGGAACCACGTAATGTTCTCAGATAAGTCGAGATTCACTGTGGACTTCCTGGACATACGCGGGGGGGGGGGGGGGGGGGTAGACACCGACGTAACGAACGTTTCCATAACGTTAATATTATTAGATATGATGTGGGGAGGCATCCCTGTTGCCGGAACAGACTTCCATGTTATTGCTGAACGTGTCACAGGGCAGTACTACCGGGACAACATCTTGGCACCTTAAGTTGCAGGTCGTTATGTTGCCATTTCATTTTTCAAGATTTTTCAAGATGACAATGCCAGATGTCATAGGGCCAGGATCGTTACAGATTATCCCCAACAGGAGAATATCACCACATTACCATGGCCTGCATTCAGTCCGGACCTTTCCCTAATTGAGCATGTCAGGGGCATGCTTGGACAGCGGCCACGACAATGTCAACAACCTCCTGCCAATGTCCAAGAACTTGCTGCAGCATTGCAACAGGAATGGAATAACCTTCCCAAAATGACCTGGGACATCTCGTTAGGAGTATGCCACGCAGAATCCGAGCTTGTCTGACCAACCGAGGGGGTTTTACCTTCTACTGACTCATAATTGTGGTAAATTTGCTGTGTGACCCTGTGTTGGTGTCGACCCTTATTCTGAAGAATCTGTCCTTTTTTGACTGTACACAGGGTTTCGAATAGATTGAAAAACTTTTCTTTAATGTTTTTCTGTCATTTGTTTCCTTCTTATCCTCATGATCTGCATTTCGTTGTCCTTGTTAATCCAATATCCCCTACTTTTTTTAATAGTATATATATATATATATGTGTGTGTGTGTGTGTGTGTGTGTGTGTGTGTGTGTGTGTGTGTCAAGATATACATATGTTATATAAGATATAAATTGACGGACTTAAAAAGGTCAAAGACTATTTTATTTCTAAACATAAAAACATTGGGGTTTTTTCAAACATGTCTTGGAAAATTACGCTATACAAAAACAATGAATAGTTAAGACCATTTCTGTCATAAACATCTATGTTGTCGATGTCAAATGCACTTACAACTGGGAACAGATGATTGATGGATTGTTTGTTTTCTGTCCCATAGACAATTGTTCACTCATATTGAGACGACCAGAGGTCAAAGGTACACACAGCGATATCAACGTGAAGCAAAGGTCACCCATGTTTTAAGGTTACCCATTATTGAAAGAAAGGGGTCCAGAGGCCACCTAATGTTTACTGTCTTCACATAAATTTCAAGGAAGGGATCCTCAGGCCACCTGAGGATCATACATGAAATCGACATATCACCATCTGACACGGGACAAAGGGTCGCCTAAAGTTAAACATGTACAGGTATCTATATCAAAGAGGACCTGAAGTCACCAGAAGTCATTCATATGTTAGAAATTTACCCATTACTATATGAAAGGGGGATTAACATAGGCATAAAACATTAGGTGACTTCTAATCCCCCTTTCATATAGTAATGGGTAAATTTCTAACATATGAATGACTTCTGGTGACTTATGTTATAAGTCCATAAATTACACTATCCAAGGGGACTGGGGGTCATGTAATATTTTTATCATATTCATCTCTACAAGAAATGAGATCAGGGGTTATAATCTGTTATAAGTCTACACATCGCTATATGAAAGGACTTCACCTGTTAGAAATTTGCGTATCAATGTATGATAATGAACAGGATGTCACCAGATGTTATAAATCTACACATTACTATACGAAAGGGGATCATACGTCAAATAATGTTACATGTCAACGTATCACTAAATGAAAGGGGACCAGAGGTCAACAAATATGAAAAAAATATATCCGTTATGGTATGAAAGTGAATCAGAGGTCACCTAATTTTACAAGTCTACATAGCACTACATAAAACTGTAAAATAAAAAGGTGAAGATAAGTACAGTGATCAATCTCATAATTCCTATCAGAAATGCAAAATAAAGAGATGGGCAAACACGGACCCCTGAATATACCAGAGGTGTGATCTGGTGCCTAGGAGGAGTAGGCATCACCTTTCGACCGGTCACACCCGCCATGAGCCCTATATCTTGATCATGTAAGCAAATTCGCAGTCAAAATCAGTGTGTAAACAAATGGTATGAAATACGTCAAACAGCATTTGACCCAATGACAGGTCGTACTGGCAAACTAGATCGTAATGGAGACGACAATACTTGCAAAACACTGACTTTACAAGATTGTTTGTAACCTTTGTGACACCAATTTGTTTGTCAGTTACCTACCTCAATTTAAAAACTGATCGTACGAAAAACAAGCTCTTAAGTATCAAATAAGCTAACAATATGTCATCTAAAGTTAAAATTGTAGATTTAAGTATATCAAAGGGACCCAAGTAACCCCATGTTGGAATATAAAGTCACCCTGTTATACGTATATCCAGTACAGTATGAATTGGACTAGAGGTTACTTAATGTGTTTTGCTTTCATATCACTAACTGAAAGGGGACTAGAGGTCTCCAAATATTGTAAATTCATGCATAACTATACAAGTGTGGAGCACAGAATACCTGATGTTCCAAGTATACTGTGTGGAAGGGGACAGGAGCTTACCTGATGTTTTATATTCGCATTCACTATGTGTATTCCACTTAAGAAGTTGTCTACATAGAACCATGCAAATGGCTATTGATAAACATGTGTCGAAATTTCGTGAAACTTGGTATATATACTCTGGATAATATAACTTGAAGATAACAATTATTTTTATTCCACTAGGTGGGTAAACATGAAAACGAGTGACACATGGTTTTCCCATTTCCTATTTTTAGAACTTTTTTGTAAAAACAAAAGCGGACAATGTACTATCCTTTTATGGTTTATTGCAAAATCCATGTGTTGCAGTTTAATAATGCTTATTTCATGATACTGCAGAGACAGATGGAAATTAATAACACATAAATAATCATCTTTTAATACAAAGTGCATTAAATTATGAAATTGTGAAAATAAGGAAAATGCTGACATTTTACCAGGTTTTACTTATTTGCACCAAAATAGGTATAAGTACCCAAGAAACGCTTCAATTGATATCATATTTGGTACATGGGTAGAGTCCATACTTTTCTAATACATATTAGAGGAAATTTTGTTGCAAATGATATTTTTGTGGTATATTTGGAGAGGGTGTTTATGCAAAAAAGGGGAAACATGTACCAATATCGACTGTGTACAGTTAAAAACTTCATATAACATAATATCTAACACATAATATTATTGCAAATGTGATGCATGGGCATAATTAAGCGTGAAGATTATTGTCGGTTGTACTTTTGACTCAATACTGGAGAAGAGGGATTATATCAAAGAAACCCTCCACCATTTATACTACATGAAGCAATGTAGTCACACACAAGAATTGAATATTCAACGCGGTTTTTCCCTATAAAATCCAGTAGGCAACTACACCATATTATATATTTCTCATGTGTTTAATTCACTCTGCATATGAAATTTATTGTGAGCAAAGTCATAAGCCATAAAGAACAGGGGATAGGGTGGGGGTGGTAGACCATTGCAAGTCACGTCATGCCAGAACTTCCTGAAAGTCACATGTAAGATCATGAATGATGCATTCATGATAAAAATAGCAATTTTTTTTTAACTTTCAGCTGAAACTATTGGCAAAAGGTGACACTCATGTATCAATGAGGAACAAACACTTCACAAACAAGAACATTTTATTTTTCTGTACATTTTTTCAACCATTCTAAAAATGAATGCACAAGTGAGTGTGGTTTTATGAAATCTGACATCTAGAAAAGCCCGAGAGATGTAATATAACCTCCAAACAGTAGGTATTTATAGCTGCTATGTAAATTTGAACTTTTCTGACCAATTGGTTCTAGAGAAATTTTTAAAGATTTTACCTATATATTCTCATGTAAAACTTCGATACCCTATTGTAGCCCCACCCTACCTCTGACCATGATTTTAACAAACTTGAATCTGCCTTATGTCGGAGAGTTGCCATGTAAATTTGAACTTTTCTGGCCTAGTGGTTATTAAGAAGATTTTTAAATGATCCCACCCTATTTTTTTAATTTCGTGATTATTTTCCCCTTTAACGGAGGCATGGCACTTCGTGTGAATAAAATTACATCCACTTGATACAAGTATGCTTTTTGCCAAGTTTTGTTGACATTGTCCCAGTGGTTCTGGACAAGAGGTCGAAAATGTGCAAGGTTTACAGACGGACGACAGGCATGGGTGATCAGAAAAGCTCACTTCAGCTTCCAGCTCAGATGAGCTAAAAAGTAAGACTTTTTTTTTCTTAAATTCTTATGAGTCAAGTTATAGACAATATTGGATAATAATTTACTATATTCAATTGCAACAATATCACTGATGACATTCTAGAGATCTTCTTCATTTTCTGGACTTCATCATGTTGATACAAAGAAAATGATTGTTTGGTCCTTTGGAAAACAGTCGGCTTTGGGTTTAGCTGTTTTACTTTAGAAAACATCTGCAAAGTACCAAAGTAATTTTTTGATTATTTCAAGACAGTTCCCTACATGTCAGGATAACTCCCCCTTTCTCATTTAAAAAACAGTAAGTGCTTAACCAGAAAAATCATTGTAATTTTTAGCCAAGTGTAACCATAAATTACAATACCTCACCCTTTGGTATTAAAATCCTCCTTGCAAATGTTTACCTTTTTATTGCATAATAATTTGCATCCCTTTTATTCATGATTCATTGAATTTAAATTTGGAGACTGGGATACAGATTTTCATTTCTACTATTCATTGTGAGAATTTCTATCTTAAATAAATTGTTTAAGCATGCACTGATATATTCTTTATAATTAGAATTATTTTGATTATTAATTGATTTACAGACAGTTTTTTTCTTTTCCTTGTGTTCTCATAACACCAATATTTCATGAATCAAGTTTCCTAAACAAGGGGGTGAGTTGTCTAAACAAGGCTTGTGTGAAGCATAAACCTGAAAGTAGCACATATTGTGTCTCTGAAACACTAATGGCAACATAAAATGATAAAACATGGTCAAAAACATTCATACCATATTAAGATCTTGTCACAAGAATTGCTAATATGAAATACGGTCTATCATTCACTATTCAAAGGTTCTGAGCAAGGTTAAAGTTTTGAAATTTGGGTCTAATTCCCAAAGTTAAGGTCACAAGGTCAAAAACTTTAGCACCAAAAGAAACTTGACCTGTATCCATTGATGTAAATTCACGTATGAATTTTCAAATTGATAGTTACAGAAACACTGTCAAAATAGAATCAGGAAAACTATACATTAATGCATGAATACATACACAGGCTGATCACACATAGGGCTCTCAACTATAGGTGGGACTTTAATTAAAACAAATGTCTGATATACTCTTTAATTTGTAATTTGTTTGATTTGTCTGCAGAGATATTCATACAATACTACATGTACATATGCTATATGCTACATCTATAATGTGAACTTGTTGTCTTACATAAATAAACTTTTATGTACTGAAATCACAGGAAAATTTTAAAGGCATTGGAAGCATTCCACATTACCTACACCTGTATTTTTTATTAAGTGTGCAACAGCAGAATCATTAATAAAATTTTACTTCTGTCTGATTTTCAATTAATTAATCTTGCTAATTATCTCACTAATATCTCAACAGATCATGCATCAATATTTATTAACATTTATTCCAAAACTAATTTCTAAAATTATCTTGATTCTAATATACACTCTGCTACATGAATTTTCTGATAGAACAAAAAACTACAGCGACATTAATATTGCTCACACTCCCTTCAATGGGTTCTTTTATCATTTTCTTTAAAAGTTAACAAATGTCTAAACACTTGAACAAAATTGCTGTAAAATTCTCCAGAAAATCCTGGACTTGAATTGGATCTGTACTTTATTAATTTTTTTTACTTAATTTAGTTTCCATTCATAATTCTATCAAACCATGTGTTAATCATGCTAGTTGCTAGAAGGTGTCACTTGAATTCCTATTCAATTTTATTCAGACATTTGTTTATATCATACCTTTCAACTCTTTCTTTATATCTTTCTTAATCTGGACAAAACTTTTCTGCTTCTCAGTGTACCGTTTGCAAGCTTCTATATTTCATTACATTTCCTAAATATTTTGCATTTTTAATATAGAAAATTGTGCACTGAGCAAATTTATATTTTACAAATTGCAATAGGAGTAACATTCTAACATTCACATCCATAGGTATTATGCATAAGTACATTATTTCAATATCTGTTGTACAGGTAGATAAAATTTTGAAATGGCATATTCTTCTTACCAGAACCAATGGTAACATGTGTTGTCAGTCTGAGCAATATAGCAGATCTATTGGAGTTTGATAATTGACACCCTTAGCTTCCTTCTCCACTATGTCACATTTGTCATATGATGGGCGACAACGTGTTGTTCTTTCTTCCAAGTTCTTGTCCATGATTGTCATAGACAAGATATATGATGATGACTTTTAAGTTCAGGCACACCAGTGATTCTGTAATTTACAAAATTTCTGGTGAATATTTGAAACATCTCAAGTGTGCTGATTTTTTTTTAAAAAAAATCCATCTTTCCTTGTAATTTTCACCAAGGCTATTTATCCTCCATCACTTTCCACTCATATTGTTGTCTACTGCCTTAATGGTTCATTCTTTCTTACCTTCTCCACATGAGAGTTGCTTAAAGTGAGATAGTTTTCTGATAAATTTGGAAAATTTTATCCCTAAAATAAATGACTTTCTATTTATTTACAACTCATCAAGTTTGTCACAAAGTATGATATAACTAGCAAAACACTTTTGAAATATCATAAAAAGGACTGCAAATTTGACAACACCTTCCATGATAATTTTTTTTTAGTTTTTCATGGTTCTATATATTTTAGACAGTATCTAAATTTCTATTGAAATACATTCCTTGCCATTTGCAAGTGTAAAAACGCATTTTAATTCAATCTAGTTAGACGCGGCTTTTAGTGTCGTCTCTCTTGTATTACTTCCCGTGAACTTTGCAACCATCTTACCAACTTTGCAGCAATGGTGAAATTGTTGGAAAATATGTTTTTCTTCATTATATTTACCATTTATTTGATTGAGTGTGATAAAGAACTCTAACCTATATTATAGATTGGTTTATGTATGAAAAAAAAGTGTATCCTTCTTGGATTATTTCCCTTTACCATAATTTATAGGTCGTTAATATCTATATGTTGCCTATTTGAAATATAAAACAAAGAAAAGACATTATTATTGTTTAAATGAATGGCGATTAGATGTCTCCAATTGTATGACCAAAATGTGAATACATGCCACATACACCACATGATCACAGTTTGTGAACATGATGTATCTTAGAGTGTGATGACAAGAAATTTTCTCCAAACCATGTGGATAAATAACACATAACTTGATTATGACAAGGCATAGCAAATCAATGACCTTTCTTATTTAACGAAATGACCTGATAAAGATATGCATATTGATTGCTAACGGTTCATTTACTCGGTACAAGGATTTAGAAGGAGGTAAGGTGATTGCAATACAAATTGGCCTTTATCAAATTTATCATTTTTGCCATTTTGGACTTCTCATATTTACATTTTGGACGGGAAAGGTACGAGCTCGAGTCACAACACCCCCTTAATAATTTTCTGGAACCACCTTCTGAAAACCATAACTCTAAATTTAGTTCATATTGGTGCTATTTTTCACATTAATGTCTCATTTTAAAAAAAAAAATCACATAAAATGCATGGGCCTCTCTTTGCATGATGAAATGTGAATCATTTTCACATAATATTCGTGTAAAAATGTTAACAAGATTTTCACGTGAAATTAAATAAAATTTCAATTAATTAGAGGCTGATTAATGCAAACATCATATCATTTAACTGGTTTAGACAAAATGTCAAAATAACTTGATACAAACGTTCTCTCACTCCTTTTATCAAGAAAAAACTATAAGCTCAAATCTAGCCTTTCCAAATAAACAGCAAATAGATTAATGAATATGTTTGTAAACATATCTTACAAGAACAGTGAACGTGTTTATCCTATGTGTGACATCCATTCATCTAAATGCATATAGGGAGTGAAGTGATGATCATGCATTACAATCAAATAAACAATCATTTGCAAAATTCAGATTTAGCAACTCGTACATTTAGCATAATTTAACATTTTGAAAGTTGGATTCATTGATTATATATTGTTTAACGTCCTTCTCGAGAATTTTTCACTCATAGGGAGACGTCATCATTGCCGGTGTAGGGCTGTAAACTTTAGGCCTATGCTCGGCGCTTATGGCCTTTGAGCAGGGAGGGTTCTTTTACATGCCACACCTGCTGTGACACGGGGCCTCGGGTTTTGCGGTCTCATCCGAAGGATTTATTCGCCTCTCACGACAAGCAAGGGGTACTGAGGATCTATTCTAACAGCCCGGATCCCCACAGGGTTGAAAATTGGAAATTCAATAAGAATAATCACATATTTTGACACAAATACATACATACATATATATATATATATATATATATATATATATATATACCATTCGTAATAACAAGTTATGTAATAAACACAATGGATATATACAATGTACATAAAACAATGGGAGAGCACATGTATCCCAATTCTAAGAAAAGAATGTTTTGCAATTTAGTCCCACAATGTGCAATGAAAAGAAATAAATTCAAGGCTAGAAACTCAAATATTTGTGAAAATATAATTATCGATTTTTATTTTTAAAAAATACATCTGTTTAAAACATGTAACAAAATATTTGAAATTACTGGAGAAAAACCAAGTTGGTAGGAATATTTGATGTAAATTCATGTCTATTTTTGTTTTATTTTTAATTTCTTAATGAAGATTTAAATAAATGTGCCTCAATTGACAATAATTAATAACACTTTCAGCTAACGATGTACCAACACATATTTTCTACTCAGATTATGCAAAGATCAGAAATAGTATAATTTCGAACTATCGTCCAGACTGAGAATAGTAATGACAAGTAATGAAAGGCTACTGAATTTCGTCTTCCTTTAGAATTACCCGCGCATTTTAGAGAAACCTCTTAAATCACGTGACATAATCATGACATTGTGTTTTTGAAACAGTTAATAATGGCGGACACTTACCAATGTACTAGAAATTTAGGTATGTGCAAGTATTTTTAAAATACTGCAGATTTAAGTCAGTAAACAAGATAATTTCCTACCAATGAAATTTAAAAATGCCCTTTATATTTCTTTAGGATTCTTCGTCTTCGTCCTCTCTCTTGCCGTCCGTTTCGTAAGTTTCGGTTTCCTTACATTTGTCACATTAACACTGTATGAATAAGAAGTTACACACATACTTTTACATTATATCAACTGAAAGTTACACACATACATGCCACACATTTAATTACATTATATGAATAGAAAGTTACACATATATAATACACATGCATTTACAATGTATGAAGTCACACACATATAACACACATATATTTCCATTGGATGAACAAGACGTTACACACATATAACATATATATATATATTTTCTTTGTTTGTTTGTTTTGTTTATAGCCGCCTGAGCAATTTTTCAGCTATCCGGCGGCTGTCACCATTACCGGTGACAGGGCTGCAAATTTAGGCCTATTGCTCGGCACTCAGGGCCTTTGAGCAGGGAGGGATCTTTATCGTGCCACACCTACTGCGACACGGGACCTCGGTTTATACGGTCTCATCCGAAAGACCGGCACCCACGTCCCACAGTTGGATTCGAACCCCCGACTCAAGGATCATCAGATCTTTGAGCCCGACGCTCTAACCACTGCGCCACGCGGGCGGCTCTATATATATATATATATATATATATATATATATATATATATATATATATACACAATGAATAGGAAGTTTAACACATATATTTTCATTATAAGAATACAAAGTTACACACATATAACACATATATTTCCATTGAATGAATAGGAAGTTTAACACATGTAACACACATATATTTACATTGGATGAATAGGAAGTTTAACAAATATAACACACACATATATTTCCATTATATGAATAGGACGTTACACACATATAACACACATATATTTCCATTGAATGAATAGGAAGTTTAACACATATATCACACATATATTTCCATTGAATGAATAGGAAATTTCACACATTTAACACACATATATTTCCATTGAATGAATAGGACGTTACACACATATAACACACATATATTTCCCTTGAATGAATAGGAAGTTTAACACATATATCACAGATATATTTGCATTGAATGAATAGGACGTTACACACATATAACACACATATATTTCCATTGAATGAATAGGAAGTTTAACACATATATCACACATATATTTCCATTGAATGAATAGGAAATTTCACACATTTAACACACATACATTTCCATTGAATGAATAGGAAGTTATACACATATAACACATATATGCTTACATTGTATGAATAGGACGTCACACACACATAACACAAATATACATTTACATTGTATGAATACAAAGCTACACATAACACACATATATCTAATTTGTAAGAATACGAAGTTATGCACACACATAACACTCATTATATTTACATTGCATGAGTTGGAAGTTACCCAGATATTACCCAGACATACATTTACATCGCATGAATAGGACGTTAGAGACATAACACACATATATTTATAATGGATGAATAGGACGTCACATACGCATAACACACATAACCTATATAGCACGAGTAGGAAGTAACATGCACATGATAACACATATATTTACTTTTTAAGAAAACACATAATAGAAATATATTTACATTGTGTAAGTAGGAAGTTGCACACACATAACACACATATAGTTACACCGTATGAATCGGAAGTTACACACACATATACACACATACATACATGTTAAAACATAATAGCAGAAATAAATCATAATTAAAATCAATTATCTCATCCACAGTCAATTTAGACGAGACCAGCCTTCTTAGGAAAAGTTATTTCCAAATTGAATTCATCTTTAGCACCTGATCATGATATGTGAATTGCTTCAATGTCTTCATTTATTAAGACTGACTTTAGAATTAGTATTCTTTTTAAGAATGGAGTACATTTCTGCAATGAACGTGAACCAGTTCCAAAGTTTCCATGCAGAGAAGGCCTGTCACTGTGTATTCCTGAGAGAAATCTTTCAACCTATATCCAAATCTGTCCAGAAAACGCAAACTTACTCATTCAAAAAGGTGGGAAGAGACTTATCTCTTAGTATATGGTAGCAATAATAATAGTATTGATAATAATAGTAAAGCATACAATTTACATACAAGTAGATACTGTATACCAGCAAGGTAATATTCAAAATGATATATTTACATATGTGACGGGGAAACATATTTTGATTATAGCATTAAACTTGGATTATCTAAAATATCTAAATTGCTATATTTCTGGAACTTGCTGTACCTAAAGTTCTTCGGAATTACCAACAGACACTATATTTCTATATAACAAATGAGATTCATAGTTTTCATTTGGTTCAATGCTATTATTGGCCAGTTGCGGTAGTTCTGTGGTTGAGAGGTCGTTATGTAACTGGGAGGTCGTGATTTCGGTCTTCGCTTGTGTGATGGGAGCGTCAAATCTTGGACATTACTACAGTTAGCCACTACTTCTCTACCAAACGCTCGGCGTTTAGAAGTGAAAATCAAATGTATCTCGGACGTGACCTTAAAAACGGAGGTCACGTGTCCCGGCAGGTGTAACGACGAAAAGTGACCCCCGTAGAATATTGACCGGGAGTCATTTTTCAACGTAGAAATTTGACGTCCTGGTCAATATTCTACGTAGAAAAATTACCCACTTTTTTGTAGAAATTAAGGCCCTGAGGTCATTTTTCTCCGTGTGAATTACAGAAAAATGACCCCGTAGAATAATACTCTGTCTCATTTGTTTTTAATACAAAAAATTGGTTTTGGTAGGAATATTCTAGTTAGGATAATACATGTATATACATAGTGGTTAGGGGTAAATTCACGCAGCCTTATGATATGAAGTGTTCATTTCTAAAAAGCTTTAAATTTAACAAAATTAAAAGGTTATACTATACCTTACATTAATAATACAAGATGCTTTATCCCCATTAAAGGAAAACAAATAACAAGGCTATAATGATGTTCTATGACTATCAGAGCAAGAATACGCACATTCTTAGATTTGTTTTATCATATTTTATAAAATAGGTTTCCACAGTTGTCATTATTTTTAAAATTACGATCATTTTCTTAACTGGTGTCAGAAAGAGAAATTTATATAAATAAAAACGGGTATAGTTTTCATAATTGTAACCTTCTTTGATTTTACTCTGGGTAAATAATGTGCAAAAACTCAAAATAAAGTCTCAAACGTTTTTTTCTTCAGAAGTTATAAGAAAGGTTAACGTTTTGAACACTATTGACGTTTTCAGCTAATTAATTTTTATTGTGTGGTGGTTAAAAAATATGGAACTTTTTTTTATTATTTTAATGAATAAATGTTGTTGAAATAGACCTGAATTTCAAATTATGGTTGTTATGTTTGATGTGTTGCTAGGCAACCAAATTACGGGGATAACCAGAAAAAGATTATTTCCTGTTAGGATTAGGTATACCCTATAACTATATATGATATATGATATTAGTATTTTTGAAGGGGGTGGGCAGGAATGGCTCTTGTTCTACCTTGTTCTTTCCCTTCTGACCATGTACGTCTTTCCTACACACAAACTAAGCGTTCTTGCAGTGTGATACGAGGGGTTTTTAGGACAAAAGTGAAAAAAAGTTCTTTTTTTTTCTTTCAGCGAAAACCCTCCTATTTAGATAATATTTAGGTATATGTACATGGTAATTCTGATTATACATTATGATCAAGGAAGGGGGAATATTGCCAGTATTTCTATCACAGTCGTAGAGCACTATTGGTATTTTTATGCCCCCGAGATCAAAGATTAGGGACATATTGTTTTAGTCTCGTCTGTCTTTCTGTCCTACAGTCACTTGGCCACAAACTTTACAGTGAAATGCCGTGAAGTGTGTAGCGTGCATTATCGAAAGGAAAGTTTCAGCAAATTGTTTTGACTGACTATGGTCCAATCAGAACTTAGTAGGCGAAACCAAGACATCTTCGTTGTCATTGGAAAACAGTGTCTCGTGCATGTCATGTACAGTCAGAAAAGGACAGATTCTCCAGAATAAGGGTCGACACCAACACAGGGTCACACAGCAAAATTATCACCATTGTGAAACAAGAGTCAGTAGAGGGTAAAACCTCCTCGGTTGGCCAAACAAGCTCGGATTCGGCATAGCATACACCTAACGAGACGTCCCAGGTCATTTTGGGGAAGGTTATTCCATTCCTGTTGCAATGCTGCAGCAAGTTCTTGGACATTGGCAGGAGGTTGTTGACGTTGGCGTAGCCGCTGTCCAAGCATGTCCCAGACATGCTCGATTAGGGAAAGGTCCGGACTGAATGCAGGCCATGGTAATGTGGTGATAATCTGCTGTTGGAGATAATCTGTAACGATCCTGGCCCTATGACATCTGGCATTGTCATCTTAAAAAATGAAATGGCGGCCATAACGACGTGCAAACGGCACAACTTTAGGTGCCAAGATGTTGTCCCGGTAGTACTGTGCTGTGACAAGTCCAGCAACAACATGGACGTCTGTTCTGCCGGCAACAGTGATGCCTACCCAAACCATTACAAATCCACCCCCATACCGATCATGTCTAATGATGTTAACGTTATGGAAACGTTCGTTACGTCAGCGCCTAACCCTCCTGCGTATGTCCAAAGTGAACCTTGACTCATCTGCGAACATTCCGTGGTTCCATTAATGTGACAACCCTCAAACAGGGAATGACACAAGGACGTCAGGCATGTAAGTGAATCTGTGCAGTCGATTCCTGATGGTCTGGCCACTCACTACCAAGTCAGTATCCCTTTGAAGTTGAAACCTTATCTGATTTGCTGTTACCAGACGATTTTTCAAGGCAATAATGCGGATGAATCTGTCCTGAGCCTGAGTTGTTGCCCTTGGTCGACTGGATTGTGGTCTATCCTGAACAAACCCTGTAGCACGATGTCTGGACCATAATCTGCTGATAACAGACTCGGAAACATTCATTGTCCTTGCCACAGCGACCTGTCTTGTGCCAACCTGTAGCATGCCAAGGGCACGTAACCTCTCATCCTGTGTTAGACGGCGCATGGTCTCTGTTTAATTAACGACATCAACTGATAATCTGATACTTTCTCTTCAAAATCTTCCTTTAGAGTGGCCAATTCAGAGGCATGCAAATTTGTGGCACAACATCCTTGATCATCAGTAGCATCCCGTGCAGATCGTGAGAGTGTGATTGATGTGTTGGGGATGAATTTCTTCGGAAATGCTTCCTCGTTAAGGAACTATACAACATGGTTTCTTATCCCTTTGTATATGTGAACATTTTGATCACAAAATACAGTATCCCCTACATCTTTTGTTTGTTTGTTTGTTTATAGCCGCCTGAGCAATTTTTCAGCTATCCGGCGGCTGTCACCATTACCGGTGACAGGGCTGCAAATTTAGGCCTATGCTCGGTACTCAGGGCCTTTGAGCAGGGAGGGATCTTTATCGTGCCACACCTACTGCGACACGGGACCTCGGTTTATACGGTCTCATCCGAAAGACCGGCACCCACGTCCCACAGTGGGATTCGCACCCCCGACTCAAGGATCATCAGATCTTTGAGCCCGACGCTCTTTTTTTTTTTTTTATCTTTTATTTAGCCCGACGCTCTAACCACTGCGCCACGCGGGCGGCTACCTACATCTTTATATATATATATATATATATATATATATATATATATATATATATATATATATAATCGTTTTTATTTAGTTTAAGTATTTCATTTAGTAATTTCATTTTTGTTTAATATTTTGTGATCATTTAATTTTTTAATATTTTCGTATTTCTTCAATAATTTTTCGTTTTTTATATAATACTTTAGGAGTTTTTATCATTATTATTATCATTATTATTATTATTATTATTGGATGGGATATTATTTTTCTTGTTTGTTTTTTTTTTTTTTTTTTTTGTTTTTTTTTTTTTATTTGTTTTTGTTTTTGTTTTTTTGTTGTTGTTGGGTTTTTTTTTGGTTTGTTTGTTTTTGTTTTGTTTTGTTGGGTTTTTTTTTTTTTTGGTATGTTTGTTTTTGTTTTGTTTTGTTTTGGTTTTTTTTTTTTTTTTTGGTATGTTTGTTTTGTTGTTGTTTTTTGTTTGTTTGTTTGTTTGTTTTTATTGTTTTTGTTGTTGTTGTTGTTGTTGTTGTTTTTTTTTTTGTTTTTTTTTTTTGGGGGGGGGGGGGTTCATGATTATTATTATTATCTTTAAATGTATTGCTTTACACTGATGGGTTTCCGTAAATTAAACTTAATCTAAAACATCACAATTCACGGTCATTGCTTCAAATTCATTCATGTTCACGTGGATGTAATTTCACGAATCTAAAAATAACAAACGTTTAAAAATCATGACAAACATTAAATACATTTACGCATTTTGTGACCAGTTAACTGGAATGGGTTATCATAAAAATGAAGGTTGATTACACTGTACAATTTTATGGCTTTAAAATGTAGAACAAAACTAGGAATTGTTCAGTTATTTTTATTTCCGTACATTTATTCAGTTTAGTCAAAACATACATTTTGCTTTATACATTCCATCCTGAAGTATAAAGACTGTGATTCCTTATTTTATGTGAGTACTGAATATCGCGAAATGCCTCATGGACGTCATATTGTGTGATCATGAATTCGTGAATGGTCTATTGATCAAGAGTTTTAAGGTGTATTTCAGCAATACAAATGACCCGTATGGTCTGTTTTCCAGAGGCGCCCAATCAGATAACTTTGATGTTCCCGAGCATTGTACTGACTGTATGGTCACTGAAAGGTGCCTGCTATTCAGTTGACTGAAGTATCACTGAAATGTCACTGAATGGTACCTTTCAGTTTTAACTTAAAGGTCTCATTTCTTGCAGTGAAATTTTTCGTGTATATTTAGGAATCTGTAGTAAATGTAGCCCTTTCCTCTCAGAATTTCATTGATAAACCAACTTCGCAGTCCTGCTCAGACATTATCTAACAAATAGGAGTAGGGTTGTTTATCAATGGAAAATATTTTGAAATAAGAACATGCCTGTCCGTACTCATCTTTTTCGTGTAGTTTATGAAATTCATTTTTTCAGGATATTGCCCCGTTTACAGCAGAGATGGTGAGAGACTAACGTTCGATGACACAACAGCTTGCACCTCTTACACTGGCTGTCCAAATGAAACGTATATAGCAAACGAAGTCATGAAATGTACGACCACGTCTTTCAACAGTACTTTATATGAATTCAAAACCGCTATCTTTTCAACGTTTATGATGTATATGAAGAATACATGAATGAAAATTAAATTTAAATGAAATTCGGCAATGCACTGGAGGTATAGTTTAACCCCTCT
This sequence comes from Ostrea denselamellosa, assembly GCA_024699665.1. Taxonomy (NCBI): domain Eukaryota; kingdom Metazoa; phylum Mollusca; class Bivalvia; order Ostreida; family Ostreidae; genus Ostrea; species Ostrea denselamellosa. The sequence continues at coordinate 3,926,975 of JAMZEH010000066.1, read as the reverse complement.
TCCTACATTAGTTCCCCTTTTATTGGTTAATGTCGTATGTTTGATTGATTGGGTTTTTTCCGCCATACTCAATAATTCTTCAGTGATCTGGTAGCGTCCAGTTTTTATTAGTGGAGGAGAGAACCCAGATACAATGTACCGGGAAGAGACCACCGACCTTCCGAAAGTAAACTGGCAAACTTTCTCACATATATCGGCGCGAGCGAGAATCGAACCCGCGCCGAGTAGAGATGAGAAACCTTGTGATTTTGAGCGCAATGCTCTAACCACTCGGCCACAGAGGCCCCTAATGCCGTATGTACTGTATCAGAGATTACAAATATTCTTTTAGTTGACCTATAAAATGTTGCTGTTTTCATATATTTTCAGATCAAGTATGCTTAAGAATAGATACAAAGAAACAATGTTACCTAGCTGATCCAAAGTGTAAAGGGTAAATATTGATGAATTTATTGGTTATCTATTGGATATGTAATGTGGGTTTGTCGGGTTTAAAAGTGAACATAGAAAAGATGAAGATAATAATCAGTAATCAATCTCATAAATCCTACAAAGAATACAACATTGAGAGTAGAGCGAACACGGACCCCTGGACATAACAGAGTTAAGGTCTGGTACCTAGGAGGAGTACGAGTAAGCATCCTTTGTTGACGGTCAAACCCGCCGTCAGCCCTACATCTTCATAAAAACGGACAAAACCGCATTCATACTAAGAGTGTAAAGAAGGGTCCAACAATTAGCAACTTCGATCTTTCACGATAAATTGCGGAATGCTTGTACCGACAAGATTTACATAATCACCATCTATTTTTCACGGTGATTACCAAATTTATAACCATAGTAGCAGTAATGGATATCGATATATAGGTTCTTAAGTTATTATTACTGTGTGCAAAGAAATTACTCATAATGTTAATTTTCGGAAAATCAAGACAATAATTAAAGAAACAGTAATAATTCAAAACAGGGGGGGGGGGGGGGGGGACTTCAGTAAATAAGTTAATTCATAACTTTATCATTAGATACTTCTATGAAAAATGGGGAGTATCACCAGATATATTTTTATTTGCATTTGTAAATAAAAGGAAATGTCTGTCGGCATGTTATGATTGCCTGCAGGAAACCATGTTTTGTATTCAATGGTTGAACACCTCAGGTACAGTGAAACTTCATAGGTGTTACTCTTTAATTGATTTTTCACAAGATTTGATTGTCTGGACTGAATTTTACTAAACTTCTCACCTTTCACAAAAAAAAAATTCTGACATAAGAATTTCGTAAGTTTTACCAGAAGATACGACGCCCCTGTTTTACTAATGTGCTCATAAGTTTTCATCGTAAACTTAGCCTCTGAAGTATTCGTAACTTATGATCTTGGAAGTTAGGAACGCTGCACAAGTGCTTTTGTCACTTGACGTTTGGGCAACAATCGGAACATCACTCGACCTTTTCCGCAGATTCTCCGGAAAATGCCGAGTGATGATCCGATTGGTTTGGGCCAGAGAAGGTACATAAACACGCGTGGATCCAGAATTTTTTTTCTTGGGGAGTGGGTTTGACCTAGAGATGTCAACGAATATTCGAATATTCATTCGATGAGTAGATATTCGCATATGAAATTAAGATTGGAATATTTGGTTATATTGTCAAAACGAAAGACAGCCTTGGAGAATTTCATGGCAAAGGTACTGGAGATATCTCTTATCTGAGCAGTCATGCTTCCCAAGTCAAATGTTTGGCTGTTTTTCAAGAGGGGAAATAATGGAAATTCGGTTCGGTGTTTGTTGTGCGAAACAACTTTAAATCATTGTTGAATCATCTAAAAAAAAAAAAATTATAAATAAATAATAATAATAATAATAATAAACACCCGAGTTGTCAAAATCAGGAATTACATAACAGTTTTTCCAGCTCATTTTCGCAATTTATCATAACTGTAATCATCATACTGAAAAACTAGTTAAGATAAAATGGCCTAGGTCTATCAATGTGTTTGTTCAGTTTTTCAATCCTTCCTGACAATTGACATTTCATTGTCAGGTAGTGTTGCGTCTGTAAGAGTTATCTTTCTTGCTGCTTGTTAGCTGTAGACGATCGATTCATCAAGTGGATTGGAACTTCAATCAGACTTCCCCTTTTCATGCTTTGACTGTAATTATTAACAGTCAATACATTTATATCAAATATTTAATATATATTCTACAGTGTATCCCTAAACAAATCTAGAATTCACTTCTAAGATTTAATATTTAAATACTGAAGCAAAGCGTGTACATGTCCAGGGCAATACCTTTATCAGGACTTATTTATTTCTTCATAGCATCATTTTTTATCAATACTGTTATCGAATATTCAAATATGAATTATTGACATATACTAAGAATATGAACACCAGTAATTTACGAGTGGGAGCTAGTGCACGTACATTGGAAAATATATCTATGTTCTACTAAGCTTAAGAGGGGGGGGGGGGGGGGGGGGGGGGGTCAGACCCACTATCCCCACCTTCTATATGTAGACTGACGTAATTATTCATTTTCTTCCGAGATTGGGGAGGAGGTGTTCTGACACTAGTCTGCCTATGGAGCGCCAAAGTAACTCAAACAGTTAAAGATATCTTTAATTATTTGAAGATATCATCAATTCAGTTATTGTTCTCATCAACTAAATTAATGCGCGGATTAATTCAGTTTATGACAGCAATGATTTATTTGATGCGCGCTTCAATTTTGTGAAAGTATTGCTCTTAAAAATTAATTTAGAGTTCGGTATAAATGATTTGATGATCTATCTAATTCAATACTCCAGTTTCGAGATGAGAGCTCTTCTGTGTAGGAGGTGCATTTAGTGAAAATTTGAATAGTGGACGTAGAGTCAGTGAGGAAGACGATAAAGTGTATAAAAGCGGCTTCTCATTAAATAAGTAAAGTGTAAAAAATACAAAATAGTATCGAAATAAATATTTTAATAAAGTGGAAATTTTAAAACAATGTCATATTTGCAAGTAATATCCTGGATATGATACGTACGAGTAACGAAATAACGTGACATAATAAGAATTTCATGTATCTAATTACTCCCTGGATACTTATCATTTATCTAGTCTGTGTATCAGTCAAACTCGGAAGATGAGAAACTTACTGAGCACATTCACTTTGGCAGTGATAAATATTTGTCTCATTCCCACAAGTAAACAAAGTGTTTCGCGCCTTATTATGTACAGGAGTTTCTCCGAACCAGCGCAATATCTTTAATTAATTTACAGTGTTTTGTATAAGGAATTCACGCGCTCATCATTTTGTTTATATACAGTGAGCAACAATTCAATCAAAGAGATCATCAATTTAGTTGTGGATTTGTTGAATTGAAGATATCTCTAATTATATAGTTGCTCTCTCTAAAAGAATTATTGGCCACAACATCAATCCAGCAGAATAATTAATGCTATCAACAATTCAATTAATGCGAGCAATAATTCAGAATTGAAGATATCATCAATTATCTTTAACTGAATTATTGCGCGCAACAAATGAATTGATGATATCTTCAAATAATTAAAGATATCTTCAATTATTTATGTTTATTTAGCGCCCCAGCCCTACCCCTTTTGAGAAGAAAGGGAATTTTAAAAAAAGTAGGGAAGAAAATACCTCTGTATATAGTGTAATGAAGATCGTAGAATAGAATAGAATAGAGAGAAAAAAATTAGTCAAAATTACTGTTTAATAGCAAGGTGGTGATATCCTAAAATTTTATATATGTATTCATGATAATCCTAATGAATTTGTATTGATATATCTATTAAAGAACAAATTAGAACAATATCATATTGTACAAAATCTGCATATCTAATTCAGTGGTTAAATGTCACAGCATTCGCATGTAATACCCGGCTAATGGTTTGCTATACATGGTAGGGCCACTCTCCTCTTCTAGGACATAGGGTCGCTTTTCAAAGTGGGTGAGGGGGAGTTGAAGAACAGGTACATACTTCACAATAGTATAAAGTTATTGTCCAAAACAGAAAATATCGACTAAGCTTCAAAATCATAAATGGTAGGGGGATTGTTGTTATTGATCGTTCGTTAGCTGTGAGTTCATTTTATCATGCGTACATTCTTGCCATTCAATTTGAAGTTGGCGGCGGGAGGGGGCACGTAATTTACGTGCCTGGATAATAACGCCATAATTTGCACATTCGGTGCAGTTGTAATTTACCGTACGCTCAATATCATAGTTACCCCCCCCCCCCAAACAATCTAATGGATCCAGTAGGTGGTAGAGGGGTACTATCGAATTTTTACATGTTTGTATGATTCATAATTTACAATTTGAAATGGAATCTTCATAGCATGGGTATAAAAAGCAACTAAGTGCAAACAACATGACATGACAAATAATTTTTCAAAGCAGTAACTTAAAAAAGCAAACAAATCTGTTGATGTTTAGTCGTCTGATGTAAATAAATCGTGTCAAAATAGGGAGGGGGGGGGGGTCACCACAAAATGTTTGAAAAGAAAGCATTACAATTTAGAGATATGTGAAAAAGCAGCGTCCATGATTACACCGGGGTTTTTGTTTTTCTTATGACCTTTGACACGCATATATAAGTAATTCAACAATATGGCGACGCTGAGTGTGCAAATCCAGTAAAACATCACTAGGCCTTTTTCGGAAGAAAAAAAAAATCTGGACGTATTAGTAGGGATGCATATCGATTTGATGGGTTTCAGTGATTCGGTTCCGCTCATGCACACAAAGTGATACGGAATATATATCCGTTTAAAAAGAACGATTTTTAGCAATAGGTGTTGTCTTTCTGTTGAATTTATAAGAAAATTGTGCTTTTCATATTCAAATAGAATCTTTATATTCCCAAATTTTAATCTGTTTTATTGAAATTGTAACCACGTACCTTTGTTTACATTTGTACACGTGGAAATGACGCACTTTGTCAGTAAATTTTTTTTTTTTTTTATTATCAGACATGCTTTGGCTTCATCTTTGAAGCGTTAAGACTCCATGAAACTATCGCCTTGGTGAAAATAGACGCGACAAAAGTCGATGATGTAATAAATTGATATACATTTTGTATACAAAAGAATCAGAAAAATGATCATATACACCGGAGTCGTTAATTTTCAGTTATCTTTTACCAAACTGTAATATTTTCTCTTCATGACAGGCTAAACGAAACCAGCGAAGCTGCCATGACCAAGACTGACATGATGGTATGTATTTATTAAAGATGTTTAAGTTTTAAAAATGATGACAGCATTGAATTATATTGTATCTGGCAATATAGTAATATGCGTAGTAATGGATATAAAACATTCATTGCCTGTAAATACTACAAATTTTGAATATTATTTATAGATAGGGATGTACAAATGTTTTAACTTATTTCATTTGACTATTTGGGTGCATTGGTTAAGCAATATTTCACTTCTCATCGTGTACAAGCTCTATTGTGTGTACAAGAGCGATCTTAAGCTAAAAAGGAATGAACCACTCTTACGATTTGATATTGTTTAATCCATCTCTAGTATCATTTGAGAATTGTTTAGTCAAGAAAATCTCCAAAATGATGATTTCACTGATGCAGTGCGATAATTTGGTTGAATAGTCGATACTGATTTCAGGTGGACCGTCTGTTGTACAGTCCTTTATTGGTCGACATCTTTATACATGTAACTGTTTACCATAGTTTAATATCATTTCAGTTCCCGGGACTTATGTGTATACTTGGTATTACTGCTCAACGCCTCATTTTCATTTGAGTACATCTCAGTCGTTTGGAGGAAAAGTCTCAAAATGACTCACGTTAATAAGTTTTGTCACTATTTATGTTCAATCTTAATTATTATTGTCATATATTTTCTGCATAGATATTTGTCAGAAAATTCAAAAAGCTTTTAAGTGTATTTATGACTTTGTTGTTTGATCATTTTCAGACCAGATCAAAAGATCAAAATGAAAAATATGGAAATGTTTCTTGTATACGCCGGTATGATGTTGTATGTATAAATAATTCGACATAATCTCCTGTTTAAGCATTTGCTTTTATCAGGTTTGCAATCAAAATATTCCTAATGAGCATTAGCAACTATCCATAGATCAATAAGTTCTAACTATCTAAGTGCAGAATCAAAGTAATGAAAGCCGGGCTCCTGAAAGGTACATGTAACGGAATTTAAAATGAGTTTTAAATCTTGTCAGTATCATCAATTTCATTTACGATTTTGTTATTTATATGTTGTTTGGTCATGTTTATTTTTGAAAATTCGACCCTTGAATGTTTTCACTAGACTCTTGAATGTGAATTTAATGAACCATTGTTTGTGGTTGACTTGTCAGAAAATGGAATATTTGTACTTTCATTAAATGTAAAACGTGAATTTGATGAACCGGTGTCTGTTGAAGTACTTTCAGTCTCTCCAATTCATTGGAAAGAGCATTCTGATGTCAATTTAATGTGATTCCAAATCTAGGATGTTTTCCTGAATATTTTAGATTGACATCTACAGATGTTTTTTTCTATTTTATTATCATCCCATGGTGATCTGGGTTGTTAGAATAGATCCTCAGCACCCCTAGCTTGTCGTAAGAGGCGACTAAATGGGGCGGTCCTTCGAGTGAGACTGCAAAACCCGAGGCCCCGTGTCACAGCAGGTGTGGCACGTTAAAGATCCCTCCCTGCTCAAAGGCCATAAGTGCCGAACATAGGCTTAAATTTTGCAGCCTTTCACCGGCAATGGTGACGTCTCCATATTAGTGAAAGATTTTCGAGCGATACGTTGAACAATATATAATTAACCACTGATCTAATTTTACTGCATTTATTCATTTCATCAAATAAGGAGAGATATTATAGAAGTTGGACTATGCTTTTCCAGTAAATTCTCTTTGGTTTATTTAAGGCACCCATACTGAATTTCTTGAGTTGATAGAAAAGCTACTTATACACGTATCAAATCTCAGATAAATTGTTAAAAACACAAAGAATATATTCTCCAGACTCTGGCAGCAAACCACTGCAATCTTACTATGGGACCAAAAGAAAAATAATATTTTGAATCGTGGAAATACAATTCTATCTGCTATTCCAACACAAATGAATATCATCAGCTTAGAGGAATGCAATCCCTAATGACAATAATGACCACTTGCCTGTAAGGTCTGGAGAGATGGATCCACGTAATATTGTTTGTAACGGAAAATGTACAAACATTTGTCATTTTTCATATGACAATGATATAAAAATAATGTCTAATTAGCACGATCTCCTTATTTCCCCTAGGCATCTGGGTTACAATAGGTTCTCAGTTTACCTTGCTTGCTGTAAGATGCGACTAAATGGGACTGAGACCGCAAAACCCGATACTCTGTCACAGCAGGTGTGGCACGATAAAGACTCATCTGTGTCCAAAGGCCGTAAGAATTAAGCATAGGATTTAATTTTGCAGCCTTTCACCGGCAATGATGACGACTCCATGTGAGTGAAAAATTCTTGAGTCGGGCTCCAACAATATAAAGCTAACGTTATTTCCCTATACAAATGCCCATCCGGGTTGTTAGAAAGATCCTTAGTACCCCTTGCTTGTCGTGAGAGGCAACTAAATGGGGCGGTCCTTCGGATGAGACCGCAAAAACCGAGATCTCATGTCACAGCAGGTGTGGCACGTAAAAGATCCTTCCCTGCTCAAAGGCCTTGAGCGCCGAGCATAGGCCTAATTTTGCAGCCCTTCACCGGCAATGGTGACGTCTCCATAGGAGTCAAAAATTCTCGAGCGGGACGTTAAACAATATACAATTAATCAATCAACCTACATGTAAAGATTTGTGTAAAATGTCTTTATACCATGTATATTGTTTTTCTTTCTTCCAGAGTAATAAATTAGTAGAATAACAACACAATTAGCAACACATTGTCTCCCTCTAGCGTGACATTGTCTCTCTCCCTCTAGATGAATTAGAAAATATCAAATACATATCCATTCCCTTTCTGATAATCAACACTACATGGAATTCGCAAAAAAAAATTGAAAATTCTTAATGTTCATTATTGTACATGGATTTCATTCAGTATTTATCTCTTCATCAAGTCTCTGTCCATATATCCAGCACATATTCTTTCATTATTTACTCTTTCTCCAAATACCATATCTCCAGGATGTTAAAGACGTGGGTTTTTACGCAATTGGTCTCCATCAGTCTGCATTTTATAAGCCTATACAAATCCCGACAAAAATTTCAGTTGAAATGTAAAGGTAAGAAATTATAAAACTTCCAAAACCATAATACTGAAAGCCAAGATATAAAAAAGCAGTACCATCAAAACAACCTACATCACAATCCTTACGTATAAATTCATGACAGTTACGTCAGGTAAGAATTTGCCCACATTCGAGTTACTACTTTCACCCCCAACCTTTCTTGTTTACTGTTTCTTTCCTAGTTTCGTTTCTTTACATTTACCCATTATCGTTCAATTCTCCTGACAGATTCGCTTTCTCCAACCTTCGCTATTTTGTTTACTTTTTGATGTTCATGAAAAGAAACCAGAAAAGTATGTCATATAAATCATAATCAAAATTTCATCTGATATTTCCTGATTTTGATTGACATTGTAAGATAAAACACAACAATATGATATTTACAGTTTGATACTATTTATGCATCCGTATAAACTATACTGCTATAAGTTTTCTACCGTAACTTATAACTTAAATCAATTTTTCCCAAATGCTTCTCTTCATTCTTTAAACTCAATGTAGATGACCTATTTCCAATGAAGAATATATTCAATTTCACTTGATAAAGTTGTAAACAGTACACCAACAAGCCGTATAGAAAACTAAACACACCATTTTGAAGCACGGTAAAAATCTTTGACGCCCATAGAAAACTTGTACATTTTTTATATTATTTTTGTCATGGTTATTTATGAATAAAATATTGTTTAAATTTAAAAAAAAAAGTTGTCTACATACAGTAAGAAAACTAGTCAGTCCTGTGCTTTGGTTTTGTCTGTTACTTGTATCAGAAAATAAAGAAAGGAGAGGGTGGTGATTCTGTATCATAGAATTTGTGTTCCCTCCTCCTCCTCCTCCTCCTCAAAATATCAGTTTAATTATAAATGTCGTATCACAAATTGAGTTTGAAGTTTTCAAGAACAGATTAGTGTATCACATCATTTCAATTTTTAGCATCCAAGATCTTTTTCTCTCCGAAAAATAAATTTTTATTGCCTCCATTCTTGTCACTGCCCTGACATTTACTTGTGTTCAGATCAACGCTCAGCCACCTGTCCATCAAATGTTCAACAACAGAACTCCATTTGATTTTCTGATGAGGAAACCATGACAACGACAGAAGAACCGGAACTCTTAGATCATGGGACGGCGAGGGTTCCCTGTGTTGTCTACTAGAGGTCCCCCTCCACTTCCTGTGTTTTTCAGTAATTGACACTATACACATTACACTTGCAATAACTTTGCACATAGATTAGTGTCCCTCCAGACCCAAGCACTCCAATGCTGAATAGACCACGTCTACTTCGGTGAAACCTCGAATTACACTTTTTGTACCTTTTAAGTTAGATTTAATTTTTTTAAGTATGGTTATGATTTCAAACTTAATTCTTTATCTTTGTTTGTGATTAACTTATCAAAAATAACAAACAATACTCAGGTTTTAAGACACCGTCTTCCCACAACAGATTATATGAGACACGGTCTAATCACGAGACTGTAATGAAAGTTGGGTGTAGATCTTGAAATATTTTGCATAGAAAATATCATAGTTTCTTGATCGCCCCCCCCCCCCCCCCCCTCTTTAGTTATTTTTTTTTCCAGAAAGCGACTTTCAGTTGTTTTGCATCTTATTGAAACTGGCCCTAGGATCTGCTGCTTTCCATGTTACCGAAGTTCTCAGATATTAAACAATGACCAAATACATTAATGTAATATTGTTTTATTGTCTGCTACATTTAAGGAATCAAATTTTTTTGTTTAAAATTCAAATATCAATATCTTATCACTTTTCCTGGATCTAATCAAAGTGAGAACCAAAATGCAAGGTGACTGCTATTGAATGTATATATTTTTAGAACCACGTAACCACAATTTTCCCTGGTTACACCGTTATTAATGAGAAGTCTCGAGTACGATTTAATGATGTTGGAGATCCTTGTATTGTTCCTTATGACGGAACACCCTTCATCATTTTGGCTAGGTGTGAAAGACACTGCATATTCGGAAAAGACAAACACAAAAAGAAAAAGAATGAGCTCAAAGAAGGGAGGGACTCTTGCCTTAAGGTAAATGTACATGTAAATAGCTATTTTAATACATGTATTTAAAATAGATGCTACACTACACTAAATGATTTGTAACAACATAGGTCAGTCTAGCAGATTCCAAGGTCAGTCTGTCAGATCCCATTACAAAAGGTCACACATGTCACTATACAACTACATATAACAATTTATAATTTCTATATGAGGTCCCTTACACCTTTAATATATGATATGACATAAGTCAGTCTAGCAGATTCCAAGGTCAGTCTACCAGATTCCAATATGAAAGGTCACATATTCTGTCATTTTACAATACTGATTACAATTCGCTATTTTGCCTGAGGTATCTGACACCTATAATATATGATATAACATAGGTCAGTCTAGCAGATTCCAAGGTCAGTCTGCCAGATCTCAATAAGAAAGGACACATGTATGTCACTATACAACAACATATAACAATTTACAATTTCTGTATGAGGTCACTTACACTAATAATATATAATATAACATAGGTCAGTCTAGCAGATTCCAAGGTCAGTCTGCCAGATCCCAATATGAAAGTTCACATAAATGTCACTATACAACAACATATACCAATTTACAACTTCTATATGAGGTCCCTTACACCTATAATATATATAAGAACAAAGGTCAGTCTAGCAGATTCCAAGGTCAGTCTGTCAGATCCCAATATGAAAGGTCACATAAATGTCACTATACAACAACATATAACAATTTACAACTTCTATATGAGGTCCCTTACACCTATAATATATAATATAACTTAGGTCAGTCTAGCAGATTCCAAGGTCAGTCTACCAGATTCCAATACGAAAGGTCACATATTCTGTCATTTTACAATATTGATTACAATTCGCTATTTTGCCTGAGGTATCTAACACCTATAATATATAATATAACATAGGTCAGTCTAGAAGATTCCAAGGTCAGTCTGTCAGATCCCATTACAAAAGGTCACATATATGTCACTATACAACAACATATACCAACTTACAACTTCTATATGAGGTCACTTACACCTATAATATATATTAGAACAAAGGTCAGTCTAACAGATTCCAAGGTCAGTCTGCCAGATTCCAATATGAAAGGTCACATATTCTGTCATTTTACAATCCTGGTTACAATATTATAACAATTTACAATATCTATATGAGGTCTCCATGCTTACAGTACCAACCAGACACAACCTTACTCTAAAGCAGACCCAAAAAGTTTACCCCAGGTCTGCTTGAGGTCTGCCATCTGCTCGGAGAGTGCTATAGCTTTACTCGGGTCAGCTCTTGTGGTCTGTCTTATGCAATATAATGTGATACAAGCACACCTTTTTTCTTGCAGCCTGTAACTAAAGGTGACCATTAAGGCCTGTGGGTCTCTTGTTTAAAATTAATTTTGAAATGTTTGTCCCTAATGTATAAATGCATTAATCAGGGTGATCATCCAGTCCCAAGAAAACGAAAACAATTACTTCAAGCTTCTAAAAAGAAGGGTTGCCAGGCCAAGATTGTAATGAAGGATGTTGTCTTCTTCCCTGATTATCAGGTAAAATCTTGTTATTAGTTTCATTTAGTTTTTTTAAACAATTTAAATCATTTTAAAAATACTGTAATGAATTAATTCAATTGATATATTTAAGCTGATTAATTATATTATTTGGTAATTTTTCTTTAGGTGAAGAAAAACACGGAAAAAATAAAAAGAAATGCAAGTGAACATCTGAGGGATGACCTTTCTGATGTACCTGATAATGTCAATAAACAGAGGCGGATTTATATTTTGCTTCCAAAGAGGGAGGATCATGGGTCAACACATCTTACTGGACAAGTTAATATCAGATATTGTTATATAATTTAGTAAAGGAAAGTCTCTATCAAAGTTTCCATATATGTAGAGACACAGTCAACATTATCATAATTAAGTTCTCCCTTAAAATATATTTACATAATATTATGCAGTCATTTAATTTTTATTGTTATATGATTGGTTAATTCCTTGATCTCTGATTGTCAAATATTCAACATTCTAAAAAAAATTAAAATGTCTTGATAACACCAAGTTTGATATGTCTAGTCTATTTGTCACTGAATCACATAATTAAACAATTATTGCTGTTTTTCGGTCAATATGATGATTTAGCTACCTGAGAAGTACAATATTCACCAATTAGCCAAGAAGTACAATATATTAACTGAGCTAGCCGAAGGCATGGTCAATATTGTACTTCTAGGTAGCTAAATTATCATATTAACCTCAAAAACAGCAATAATTGTATAGTATTGACAATGAAAAAAGTTTTTGTTACAATTGATTTTAATTCTGATAAGTAAATTAATATAATTGTTATGTATCAAATTTGTTACAATTTTCAGCTTGCCGGCTTCATGAATCCTTTATCCAAGGAAGTACGGGATAAACTAGGGGAACTTGTTGGACACGGGGTTACAAGTGTCTCAGAGATGCGTAGACATCCCTTTTGTAATGGGATCTGGCAGACTGACCTTGGAATCTGCTAGACTGACCAGTTCTAATTTATATAATAGGTGTAAGAGACCTCATATAGAAGTTGTGAATAATTGAATGTTGTTATATAGTGACATATATGTGACCATTTGTAATGGGATCTGGCAGACTGACCTTGGAATCTGCTAGACTGACCTATGTTCTAATATATATTATAGGTGTAAGAGACCACATATAGAAGTTGTAAATTGTCATATGTTGTTATATGGTGACATATATGTGACCTTTTGTAATGGGATCTGCCAGACTGACCTTGGAATCTGCTAGACTGACCTTTGTTCTAATATATATTATAGGTGTAAGAGAACTCGTATAGAAGTTGTAAATTGTTACATGTAGTTGTATAGTGACATATATGTGACCTTTTGTAATTGTATCTGGCAGACTGACCTTGGAATCTACTAGACTGACCTATGTTCTAATATATATTATAGGTGTAAGAGCTAGACCTCAGAAATTGTAAATTGTTATATGTTGTTGTATAGTGACATATATGTGAGTATTGTAAAATGACACAACATATATGTGAACTTTCCTATTGGGATCTGGCATTGAGATATGTTTAACTGACCTATGTAATATAGCACAATCTATGTGACAGATACGGTGCTATGACAACCTGTTTGGATAAGCCAAGTATATTAATCGTAAATAAAAGCATATCTTGAAAAAATATTAAAGTTATTTTGATGTCATGCACAAATAACAATAACACAATAACACGACGAATGGAGTTCCTGTCATTATTCCACTCGGTCATGTGGAATATTTGTTTTGGATTTCCGGGATAATTAAAAGGTACCTGACTATATATGATGCAGCAATATAACGTTACCTGTATTCCTTCGCAGTCTTTACGTCAAACTCTCTTCATGACACAATTGTAAGATGTCAAAATTGATATACTTAGGAAATTGTCTGAAAATTACTCATAAACCAGTTGTTCTTTTTCTTATACTATATATCATGCCTGTAAACAGTGGTAAACATGGTAAAACATTGGAAAATGCGCCATACTGGCTTTCGGTTTACGCAAATACAATTAATTAATGTAGGGTTGGTGATTTTTTTTTCGGATTTAAAACGGTTAACGTTATATATGTACATTACAAGATTAATTACTAAATGATTTATACCATTTTAGAATCAATTTATTATCGTGCCTATCCATGTTTTTTTAAACAACACGGACCACTATTGCCTGTTCATAAATGAATATTATTATTTAATCAAACACTTAATATCCTCACAGAGAATAATATACCCCCCACCCCCCACCCCTTTCTATGCACGGCGCTAATTTGTAGCTTGAACTTTTGGGGGGAAATGAGTTTTACTTTGTTGGTTGCATAAAAACAAATATGTTGGTTGCACAAAAACAAATATACATGTACATACATTTCATTATGTAAAGTAAGTCATTCCGTTTATAACAAACTACTGTTCGGAAGACGTATATAAATAACCCGGAAGGCGTTTATAAATAACTTGGAAAGCGTTTATAAATAACTCGGAAATACATGCATATTTATGAGGCGTGACGTGGTCGGTCTACCGGATTACTTCTAACGTCTACCGTCTAAAGCATGACCCAAATTAATTTGCCGGTGTAGTAAGACTTATCAGAACTGCATTTTGAAAAATGAAAAGTACCATAACGATTTTTAGCCGTTTCCTCTGCTTTTAAATTTGAATCAAGTTTATCAGCATGTTATTTTTTGTGTTTGCTAAAGATATTTTGTTGTATCAACGGCCATTGGAAGTGGGTCTACATTAACGATGCCTAAAATATTGGCGGCTATGTGGTCAATACCCGACAAGTTTCTCTTCAAGCAATTAGCCGGGCTAATAAAGAGTTCCGTCAAGCAAAAACATGCTTAGTAAAACGTCCCAATCGATCGAAAAAGTAACGTTGTTACAGCCGATGGTTGCACACACACACACACACACACACACACACATATATATATATATATATATATATATATATATATATATATATAAAGAATTTTCATCAAGCAGGGAAAATACCAGAAAACACTGGCACTTTATGGATTTGCAGGCAATGTAGTATGTATTGATTTTTAATAACATCTAATTCGTCACTCATTCATACCCAGAAAATACCCCGATTTCTTGAAATCTATGAATGTAAGCCTAGTCTGTAAAGAGTATAGAGGTCTATGCTACAATCAGCTTGTGTGCATAGAAGTGATGTTATGCAAATAATAAATCAAATTATGTAAACAGTCGGAAATGAATGCAGGAAAAGTATATAGCCTTGTTACATGTAAATGTTTACAAACAGACGACATGTGTATCGATGCATTGTTTTAATGACGAAAGGCGTAGAATAAGTATAAGAACGGGACAACATGCATAATCAATGGATACACTTGTAGCACTATTTAATATGTAGTTTGTGGAGGAATCAACTACAATTAACAAATTGTTTACGTAATGCACGCTTGGAATTCGCACGTCAACATGTGAAATGGGATAGACGACGTTGGGAGCCGGTACTGTTCACTGAGACAGGTAACATATTTGGCGGACAAGAAAAACGGGTGATACGGGTTTTGTTTCTGCTGGAGTGGACGAACTAACCTTTGAAAAAACTAGTCAGAGTTTGAATGTCATTCAGACGTTCATTTGAACACCAAGGGACAGCAGAAAGTGGTGACATTGTTATGAGTACATAAAGGTAATAGCAATGTAATACTTAAACACTATTTCTTAAAATACTCCTTAAAAGGAATCTCTGTATGCTGTAATGTCTAAATATCTATACTGAATCTGTCAGGTTTAATATCATTTGTTTATATTAGCCATATCTTGTACTGTGGTCTGGCGAATGGAATTAATGTCCTCGCGATGAGTTTAACGTCATTCCCACACCTATCTTGTCTTCACATGTAAGGAATATGTTTTTGTTTCAGTTAATGAATAGTTAGTCAACCATACAGATGTACCTGTCACACACAATCTTTCTTTCCAACATATCTATGCTAAATTATGTTATCGAGATATGTCAGTGAACTCAAAATAAGACACCACTGCTTCATATTTGGATATTATTTTAACATAGACGTTAACGACAAACTAAAGCTTATGACAAACAGGACGAGTTCAGTTTCGGCATCGTCAATTTCCTATATTTATGTAGCAATATTGCATTACCACATTTACGTTTTATTTATGTCTCTCAACTGATTCGAAGGAGTATGCTGATTGATTGTTGTTTTCCTCCACGTTCAACAATTTTTCAGTTATCTGGTGGCGTCCACTTTTTATTGGTGGAAGAGAGAATCCGGATACAATGTACCCGGGAAGAGACCATCGACCTTTCGAAAGGAAACTAGCAAACTTTTTCACATATATCGGCGCGAGCGAGGTTCGATGCTATGCGTATGACCAATTTCAAATAGAGACAGGTTACTGACAATTAAGCTGAATGTTACGAAGGTTTCAACAGTCAACAAACAAATCAGCATTTTCCAAATTCTAAGGTTGTTATGAGGATAAGATTGGTAAAACCAACCTTTCATTAGGTGGAATGCTGTCTGACATTGCTTGGATTGTTCCGTTTACCTGATCAAGATATAGAGCACACGGCGAGTGATACCGATCAAGAGGGACGCATACTCCTCCTAGGCACCTGATCCCACCTCTGTTGTGTCCAGGGATCCGTGTTCATTCTAATCCTTATGTTGTATTCTTTATGAGATTTATGAGATTGATCACTGTTCGTTATTTAAAATTATTTATTAACGAGTTATGTAACACTCTACATCTAAAATACTTTCAAAGTGCTTGTGATTTTCAAACAATGACAGAAATAAATTTCATTTATGAATCTCTTATTTAGTTATTTGAAGGAATAAGTGTGAAGAATTGGAAGTGATGTATTTTTCATTAAAACTACATAGATTAGAATTGAGGTCTTTTTTTTACTTAATGCCATCAACAATCTCTCTCTCTCTCTCTCTCTCTCTCTCTCTCTCTCTCTCTCTCTCAAACTCGTAGACAGACGAGTTTATGATGATTTTCTCATTATTAATTAAACATCAAATTTGGTTTTGTATATATTTCTGAAAAGCTGAGAATACAATCTGGTTATTTTTGTTTCACATATGTGATTATTGCTTTAGTGTATCAAAAGGATTTGATTTACCTGTATAGAGGTAATACACATCATTACATGAGGTGTGCCGCGATCGGTTTCAGCGACGTCATTTTTCGCTTAATTTAAAGAAAACTGCACAACATGACCCAAATTCAACTATTGATATAATAAAAAGTACTGAGAATTATAACACGAATTAAAATGCTTATCAAAATGGAAATTACTTCTACTTTTACAGACTGTTTTTACTTTTTCCTCTTTCCACAAGTAAATATATGTAAAATGCCGATCTGTTAAAACAATTAGAAATGAAAGCGGTAAAAAAAAAACCAAAAAAACGTACACGTACAGAAAATTGCTATTTTCTTACAACATTGCCAGACATTGAAAATAAGTTTTATATACACTAAAAGTAGGGAAAATATGCTTTTCAAAAATAATTGCATTTAACGAGAAAATAAAATTAATAGCATCGAGGGAGAATATGGCTTTGTGACAATGCGTTGCGTCACATTTTGATAAAGACATCTTTCACTTTATGATTGATAGTTTGTTGTTTTCCGCCACACTCAACCTTCCGAAAGTAAACTGGCAAACTTCCTCACATATATCGGCGCGAGCGAGAATTAAACCCACGCCGACTACAGATGAGAGGCCGTCTTTCACTTTAAATGTTCATTATAGTTAAATGCTTCCATTTACACAATTTATTTTTATATAGTTCAAAATAGAAGAAATTCTGAAACATATGATATATAAATCATATATTTTATACCCATGGTTTCAAAGATTTAAAGGCATTTCTTTTGCGATGTCCTGTTTTAACGCAACACCGGTCAAATTGACCGGTACGGTAGAGAAGGGGTTAGACCATCTGATCACTATATGAATAGAGTATTTTTGAAATATATACGTTGTTTGAATTTGCAAAGTGATACATAATCTCACTAAGCGTTATGAGCATTGAACATCTATGCAATCTTGAGGGGTAATCACATAAATATTATCTTACTTACCTCATTCCTCAGTTGCAGTTTCTCTTGGGATTCTATGGCAGATTATTCTTTTTAAACGGTGTAATTTTATTAGAGATTATCTGAGATCATTATTGTTAATATGTTTTTAAGATATTCTTACAAAGAATATTAACTATTTAAAGGAACACGTGTCTTTCCTTTTAATGTCAATATTTTTATATTATTCAAGATAATATCGATATCATTAACATGAACATATTTTGAAAAATAATTTAGATTGTTATCAATGACAGGTTTATCTTTATAACAATCTAATATACTGTTACAGGACATTGTGCAACGTCTAAGGTCATTATAACCATCTAGTGTGTCAGTACAACCTTCAATTAGGTCAAATGCTGTCTGACGTGTTTCATACGAGTTATTACGCCATTATTGGCACATTGACACTGACTACGGATTGCTCCGTTTACCTCACTGCGAATGTGACCGGTCGACAGGGGATGCTTACTCCTTCTAGGTACCTGATCCCACCTCTGGTATGTCTAGGGGTCTGTGTTTGCCCTCTGCCTGATTTGTATGTTCTATAGGAATTGCGATATTGAGTACTGTTTGGTATCTCAGCCTGTTCATTGAAGGTCTGGATCTATATGCAAGAGCAGTCTTGAGGAGTTTTTCTCATGTAGTCTTATGTGTTCTTCAGAATAAAGGTAAACATTCTACTGACGCACTGAAATATAAGTCACACATTTTGGTGATTTAGTCAAAGAAGTCATCAGTGAGGTCAAATTTTAGATTTTTGTGAAAACATTCTTCCGAAAATTCTCGCATATCAATTTTCTAAGGAACTGCTGGTAGGTTTAGTTATGTAGCTCGAGAGTTGAACTACGAGAAGGGCACATGTTAGTATGCATCTAGATTTCTTTCAGACTTACCTCAGACCGGTCGCACTGTTTCGGTGTTCACTTTTGGACAGTGAGTGTAATCCCGCTTGTGTCAGGGCCACGTGAAATCTAAAAAGTCTCACTGTTTCACCCTTAGCAACATGCATAGAGGTAAATTCATGTCACAATTTGAATAAAAAATTCATTTTCTAAAAATCATTTGGATTATATGCACAAGTATCATATTAAAACATGCTGGAATTCATAGACAATATCTGTACAGTTTTTAAAAGTAATTTCTTCCAACAGTCCGTAAACAGTATGCATTATCATAATAAATTATTAAAAAGATGCATTGATAAACAAAAAAGTAATCCTAGTAAGTAAGATATTTTTATTATTATAATTCATAATCATTATTATGACAGGGAAACCACGACAATACCAGAACCCGAAACCTACAATCTAAAACAAAAACGAAGAAATGTATTCGTCATTGTATTATTTCCCGAGGGTTCGATTTATTCATATTATTTTGCTCATGCTTTTGTACAAGAGATTCAGACAATTTAACAAAGCATTTGAAACAGGTGGTATTCATTATTGGATGACAAAAACTAGTTTAAAAGCAATTAAGATTGCAACACTCAATTATATTATAACAACAAAGAATTTTCTTTCGTGACGCAAGATCAATTGGCACCGTTTATGTTTTACATTATAACCAATGGGTCGATGCCTCCACTATTGGACTGTTAGTTCCCGAGAGTTTTCACCAGCCCAGTGGCTAAGTACTTTGGTACTAGCATGAAAATACGGATAAAAATTTGTTGAGATAAAGTTAAGAAATTCATTCAAAATTAAGGATTATATCCCATAGCTCTGGTCCTCTGCTGGATTTTTGCTCCACTATTTGGTATTTTGGGGGGTTTTTTCTTAGCTCTTCCAAGTTTGGTCTTATTTCGGATGTCCATAATTTTGACTTTTCACTGAAGAGACATTATTTGTCGAAAGACGCATCTGGAGCATCAAAATTGGTACCGTTTATGTTTTATATGAAATAAATGTACCTGATACTTCACAAATAAATGTTAAATGTTTAGAACAATTGTCAACATCCCATCGACCTCTCCCCCTCCCCTCCTCAATTTAATGCTGTACTATGATGCAGTTCTCTGTAATTGTTAGGGTTAGTTCTGGACCACTTAGTGGAGGGTACAGATTTACCAGTGGTTATTGACCGCCAGTCTACGACTTGGTCTGTTGCCCCAAGCCATATTGGTCCTGACTTTCAAAATGAAAATCTAATTATAATAGTTCATATACAATATGTAACTATGCATTGTATGAAAAATATGATATAAAACCCTTTGAGCATCAAAATAGTTGCGCTATAAAATAGAAGGAACTGTAGCTTTCTCATCAACCCCAATTCCTCCCATAAAAGAGCTGCATCCATTCTGCCCTAACTCCTCTGCGATATATCAATAGCATTATTTCATTTTGTTAAGGCCGCCCGCGTGGCGCAGTGGTTAGAGCGTCGGGCTCAAAGATCTGATGATCCTTGAGTCGGGGGTTCGAATCCCACTGTGGGACGTGGGTGCCGGTCTTTCGGATGAGACCATATAAACCGAGGTCCCGTGTCGCAGTAGGTGTGGCACGATAAAGATCCCTCCCTGCTCAAAGGCCCTGAGTGCCGAGCATAGGCCTAAATTTGCAGCCCTGTCACCGGTAATGGTGACAGCCGCCGGATAGCTGAAAAATTGCTCAGGCGGCTATAAACAAACAAAAAAAACAACATCATTTTGTTAAGGATATGTGTTCCTCAAAGCCAGAAAAATGCTTAATAATCAATTACTTCTTGTAGCATTTCCTTCCAAATAATATTTAGATATTCAGAATTAATCAGTTGTGACTACAAGACAAGTCTATCTTAAAACAAGAATTGTTATAGAAACATATATGTCCCCATGTGGTAAAATTAAAAAGGATAAGCTTTTCTTTAAGAATGTCTGTAGTGATAGTGAAAATATCGGTTATTTAATAGTCCGGAGCATCCATAATAATAAGATTGATCTCTCAAGAGCAGGCAAATGGGAATGACTAGTCATTCCAACCATGACCTTCGACTATGTGAAAAGAAAACTGCTCTTTAGGGGGCACCAGTGTTCCAAGTTTAATGTATGTCAAGCAAACGGTTCTTTAGATATTGAGCGGAAAATATTTTCTCGAGTTTGACCTTTTGCTTTTGTCCTTATGATTTCAAAATCGGCACGGACATTTATTCCTTAAGTAAACCCATTGCGCAAAGGTTGATGCCTCTTAATATGTCCAGTTTGACTCTTGAAGTTTGATCATGTGACCTATATATCAATAGGGGTCACCTACTCTCTATGGCAACCAATGTGCCAAGTTTGATAACTGTCAAGCAAAGAGTTCTAATGATATATTGAGCGAACAATATTTTATCACCTCCAGTTTGACACTTGACCTTTGGATCGCAAAATTTACAGAGGTCATTTGATCTTCAGGTAGAGCCAGTGTACACAGTTTTATGTATCAAGCAAAGCATTCGCCAGATATTGAACAAACAATAGCTTACTATACCCAGTTTGACCTGACCTGTGACTTGAAAATCAGTAAGGTTCATCTACTCTGTAGGGCAACCACTGTACCAAGTTTAGCAGCTGTCAAGCAAAGGAAATTCTTTAGATACTAAATGGGCAAGATTTTTTTCAAAAGGGAGCATTAATAAATATAGAACAAAAATTATGTCGTCATTAAAATTTTGATAATTCAGCATTGAGTAATAGTAATCGGTAAAGACCTCGATAAATTATATTAATGGTAGCTTTTTAAAGAAATGTCTTTATTTTCCTTTTTAATATGAAGAGCATTACAACCTGTTCTGTACTTTGCAGACAACCAATGATTTTCTTGAGCATTGTCGATGTGTACCAAATTTTCAAGTCGGCAAAGCAACGACAGGTAAGTAGTTAAATGTTTTGCAAGAGGATTAGAATGCACCCTTTATTCTTTAAAGCAGATTCATATTGATTGAAACAAATACGTTTTACAGAATAATGAATAAGGCGAATTAATGTAATTGTAAAAAAGCAGATTTTGATACCAATTTGTAAGTAGGAATGAAACAAACTTCACACATGGGCACCGAGCCAGTTCAGTTTTTGAGTGGAGTGATGATACCAACGTTTTTATGAATCATAGCCACTTTTTCCCTTAAAATATACTGGACAAAAAAAGTTAAGGATCATTATTTCAGAATTATTTTATTCATAACAAAACCAAATAAATTATGTTCAATATATACTTAAAATGTTCAACGACAATCGAACAATACATTTTAAACCTGTTTTTACAAATTCATCAATACGTTAAGCAGCCAGAGCAACCATTGTCAGGTAACCCCCCCCCCTCCCCCCCCAAAACAGTTTGAAAATCTTTATGAGCAACAATAACAAATTTCATTACAAATGATTGAATCTTTATAAAGGCAATATCAATAGGGTGTATGTCCACCCTGAGCCTGTATAACGGCACGACAACGCCTCTGCATACTTCTGATGAGCCTGCGGAACGCAATTTGTGGCAACCTTGCCCATTCCTGCTGTAAAGCTAACGTAAGCTCCTGGCGGTTTGTCGGAAGTACAGGGCGTCTGGAAACAGCTTGCTGCAACATGTCCCAGGCATGTTCTATTGGATTTAAATCCGGAGAACAACTCGGACAATCCATACGTTCAATTGTCTCTGTAGCAAGGTAGTCTGTCACTATACGTGCTCTGTGGGGATGAGCATTATCATCCATTAACACAAAGTCGTTGCCTATAGCTCCCGCATAAGGTCTCACAATTGGATGCAGTATCTCGTCCCTATAAATTGCACCCGTAAGATTGCCATTAATCGCGTGCAAGTCAGTACATCCACCAGTACTGATTCCGGCCCAAATCATCACTGAGGCACCTCCAAAACGATCATGCTCTGCTACACAGCAATCAGCGTACCGCTCTCCACGCATGCGCCATACACGGCTACGACCGTCATGAAAGTCCACGCAGAACCGTGATTCGTCTGTGAAAAGAACAGGCGTCCAATGACGCAGTTGCCAGTTTATGTGATTTTGAGCCCAATTGAGTCGTGCTATACGATGTCTTCTCCTCAAAATGGGACGAACAGCAGGTCGATGAGCCCGAAGGTTAACAGCATGAAGTCTCTGTCTGAGAGTTTGTGGTGTTATGCGCATCCCACTTGCTACATGAAAGTCAGTATTGAGTTGGACAGCACTCTGAAACCTGTGTCTACGAGCCATAAGTGACATATAGCGATCCTGGCGAGCGGTTGTGGACCTTGGACGACCTGATCTCGGTCTCTCAGAAACATTACCTGTCTGCCTAAAACGATTTCACAACCTTGAAATCACACTTTGGGACACATTAAAATGTCTAGAGACAGTTCTCTGGACTTGGCCAGCTTGAAGCACACCTACTGCCTGACCAGCTTCCAGAGCAGTTAAATGGCGCCCCATGGCTTTTAATGTCAATAATTGTTCACCTAAGAGTCGATTAGAGCAATAAATACCCACAATAAAATGAAAATCACAATTTTTCAATTTCAATATACACGTTGGCACACTTTGATTTTGACCCCTTGCTTGTGTTTGGGCGAAAAAATCGTGCACTTATGACGTCAATATGAAACCAGGTAAATCTATTGTGTTAAGGACACATTGGAGAAACTATACATGTTAAAATTTGTCAAAATAATTATTTGGTTGAAAAAGGTTTTGAGGTCAAAATTATGATCCTTAACTTTTTTTTGTCCAGTATATATTCAATTTGTTTTGGGGTGTGTGTTATTTTATCAGTTACAAACGTCGGTGTGGTTTCTGGATTTGCTATACATCAACAACTGTTCGTCCTCTTTTTTTCTCTCTCTGATTTTGTATACCATGTGAATCTTCATAAGATCTTCATGGTGTATCTTAATTGAAAATAATCCGTATTTGATATCAATATTCCAAACATAATTTCTCCGAGTTCCAATATGGTTTTAATGTACGTCTGAATGTAAAATGTAGGATGGGATTGGATACACAAGAGCTTGTTCTATATACATTTAATCAGTTTTTAAGCTACTGACAAACAAGTTGATATTACAGGGGTTTCTACACTCTCGTCTAAAGTCTGCATTTTGCAAATTCCATGTCGTTATAACGATCTAGTTTGCCAAGACAACTTTCCATTTGATCAATGTTGTCTGACGTGTTTCATGCAAATTGTAAAGACATTCTTGACACATTGATTATAACTGAGGATTACTCCGTTTACCTGATCAAGATGTAGGGCTCACGGCGCATGTGACCGGTCGAAAGGAGATGCTTAATCCTCCTGAGCACCTAATCCCACCTCTGGTATGACCAGGGCTCTGTGTTTCCCCATCCCTTTGATTTGTATTTTCTATAGGAATTACGAGATTGAGTACTGTTCGTTATCTTATAAACACAGAATAGATGGTACGCATTTTTGTTTAGACATGTCTGATACGGGATTTTAATATTCCTCTTATACTCTTTTATCCATTCTGACGAGGAATCTTAAGTTTGGTTTGTTTTTTTTTCTTTTTCAGATTTAGCTCATCATCTGGCATAATCTTCGATAATATTCATGATAAAGATGACGTTCTGTCCCCAATTGAAAGACCTAGCTTCTCTGAATTTACGACCTTTCAAAATAAGTGATTTCAAGTCTGCATTTTTAACTATATCAACATTACCAGTAATGGCATGTCCAGCTGGACTATAGTTAAAAGAAAAGGTAGATTAGTATAAGATGGTCTATATCTAGGCACTGCGAAGTTTTTTGGGTTTTTTTTACGTCCCGAAGTGATTTCCTTTACTCATATTGAGACGTCACCAGCTGTTGTTGAAGTACCACAAATTTAGACCTACGCTTAGCGCTCAGGGGGTTCTTTAACGTGCCAACGCCTACCGTGACACGGGACCTCCGTTTTTAAGGTCATATCCGAAAGACCAATGATTTTCACTTCTAAATGCCGAGCGTTTGGTGAAGGAGCAATCACTACCTAATTTTACGTCTTAGGTTTGACGCGGCCATGGCACGAGCGGGGCTCGAACCCACGATCTCCCGATTACGAAGCGAACTCTCTAACCAATGAGCTACCATGATCGCTTTATTTGTAGTTAAAACGTTTAAATACAATACTGGAAGTATATTTGTAGCAAGTAGCAAATATAAGGTGTAGACTTGAACTTGAAACATTCTGGAATACAAGATTGACCAAGAATGCTGCTTATGTTGACGGGATCAAATCCCTTGTTAGTAAATTTGAGCTTAAGGAACTGGTGGCTATATTCAGAAGTAATATCACGCAAACCCGCGGTGGTTTAGAGTCTGTGATGGCAAAATTCATAATTATAGAGTTCAGTCTATATTTTAGAGTATGGACTAGTTTTGGTTATTTAAATAACGTATTCAACACTCTCAATGGAAAAGAGTAAAGTTTTGTGCGAAGATGAATTGGACTTAATTGTCTTTTGACGTGTACCTTACAAAGTAAAAGTGAGTTAAGTGTGACATGGTATATACCAGGTCTTTCATATGAACGATATCTACGTATTAGGGAAGTTTTCATTCAGATTTACGTTATTTTCTTGTTGTTCCCTACATTGGATTTATTATCGTTGCATCAATATGGAAAAACAGTACCTACAGCTTTCATCCAGTGATCTTCTCGTTGTCCGGTGAGATTACAGATAAATGAATTACTGGTCATGAAAAAATCTCATTTACAGAGCATTTGGACATGGATCACATGGAACCTGGCAATCTTTAATTTGAGTAAATGAATTTCCATTTTTGTACCAAAGCTGACCATTTGACGACTGCTATACGACAATTTTTTAATATCGCAAAGGATAATCCTAGGAACACCAACAATTCTGTTGGAGCCTGTGTCCTTTATCGGTTCCACAGTGACACCTTTTCATACTGGGGGACGTGTCAGCCAGTATATTATCTTTGCCGTCTATATTCATGAAAGAACATGTATCGAGCAACAAGTATTCTCGGGGACAGAGTGTCCACCAGCAGAGATAGAGGCGCAATGGTTAAATGAAAAGGCGAAGATAACGAACAGTATTCAATCTTGTAATTCCCATATAAAATACAAATCAAAGAGATGAGCAGACACGGACCCTAGAAATACCAGAGATGGACTAGGTGCCTAGGAGGAGTAACATTCCCTGTCAACTGATCCCATCTGCAGTGAGCCCGATCAGGTAAACGGAGCAATCTGTAGTTAGAATCAGTGTGCTCAGAACGGCCTAACAATTTGAATGAAACACGTCAGACAACATTTAACCTAATGGAAGGTTGTACTCTCAAACTAGATTGTTATAAAGATCACACGATTTGCGAAATGCTGGCTTTAGACAAGACTGTACAAACCTCTGTGACATCAACTTGTTTGTCAGTAGCCTGCCTCGATATGAAATCTTATCATAAGCAGAACAAGTTCTTGTGTATCGAATCAGTTGGGAGACATAAACACCATATGCAGATGATAATGGAATATTGCTACATAGATAAGGGAGAAATGAAAACCATCCCGTTTTTCATAAAGTTGAATTTACTTTGCCGCCAGCATCTATTTTCAATAAAATATGTAAGTGCGACGCTGATGTGGAATATTTCGAGTCGACAAATGAAAGAAAATGATTGATTGATTGATTGATTATTTATTGTTTTCCGCCACACTCAACAATTTTTCAGTTATCTGGTGGCGTCCAGTTTTTGTTGGTGGAGGAGAGAACCCAGATACAATGTACCTGGGAAGAAACCACCGACCTTCCGCAAGTAAACTGGCAAACTTGCTCACATAACGCCGCGGCCGAGATTCGAACACGCGCCGACAGGGGTGAGAGGCTTTGTGATTTTGAGCCCGATGCTCTAACCACTCGGCCACGGAGGCCCCCTAAAGAAAATGATCATTGTTAGTAGATAAAACGTCGTCGATATATCTTAATGTCGAATTGAAGATCACAGCAAGAGATTTTCTGAAATGTATTGAAAATGAAATATATTTGTCGTGGAAAGGCGTTGTATGGGATAACCATGACACAAGGGCTGATTGATATGTTGTGAGCCTTGTATTGAAGGAGGTAAGCATCGATGTCCTTTTCAGCCCTACTATCCCCTGGCTATTTAAAAGCATGTACCCGAAGACTGGTGTCATTTGGTCAGTTTATATCGACGAGGTAGCACCCTAAAGTAAACAAGAGGGTCTTGGAGTAAGAAAGCTTTCAGCCCGTTAGGTACCAAGACTTCTGACAATTGATCAGAAGCACACCAGGCGCACTTTGTCGCGTGCTAATCTAAACCTTTTAGAGATAGATACTGCTAACTTTCTTCAGAAATTTGTTACTGTGGATGAAACATAGGTCCATCATTTTACTCCAGAGGCCAAACAACAGTTTAAATAATGGAAGAAACCTGGTACACCCCCGCAAAGTCTATTCCATCAGCTGGAAAGGTTATGGCGTCGATTTTTGGGGATGCTGATGGTATTCTGATGGTAGATTATCTCCAAAAAAAGACGAACAATCAATGGTACATATTGTGCATCACTTCTACGGCAGTTAGGGGAAATAATGAATTCAAGCTCTGAGGAAAACTCACTATAGGTGTGTTGTTGAACCAGGACAATGTCCCTGTTCACAAGTCTGTCATTACCATAACTGCCATTAAAGACTGTGGCACACTTTCCTGAATTCAACACAAAGTATGAGAAAAATTCTCAGATTGATATATATTGTTTAACGTCCCGCTCGAGAATTTTACACTCATATGGAGCAATGCACCATTGCAAAGTTAGCCTTGAAGAGAAGTGTATGCACAGTGACAGATCCAGAATAGGCTAGGGGTATGGGGGCCTTCTTAAAGTCCCTAGTGGGTCCAGGTAAAGGTCCTGGTGGGGGCCCAGAGTCGAAACCCCCGGAAGCTCATAGGTTTTTAGGCATTTTAGGTTACATTTATGGATTCTAGCTATAAAATCATGCATAATAAAATGAAAAATTAACAATCATTCTTTGTTCTCAAATTGATGTGTACGCCCGGGCGTTTTGACGTCAATGGCAGCTATACCACTGGCTAGGATCTGACATAACCCCATAGAGGGTCACGTCCGCATGACCTTTATCTTTGCCAATCAGCCCGTCGCCTTTGAAACCGTTGGTGTTTATAGTTCAAAGAAAATCGCTGCTATTGTTTAGTTTGAAAGAAAATGAATATGCTATACGGGCAGATGAACATAACCCATAGTCTCGCACGGAAGTGGACAAAATGAAAGAGACGTATTCTGTAAATAGTATTTTTCCAGAATGCTAGTGCGTAATGCCGGCAAAAACAAACGAAGCGGAGATGTTGAAGGAAAAACTCTTTCTTTTCTTTCATATTGCTATGAAAGATGAAAATAACGAACATGATCAATCCCATAAATCTCATAAAGAATACAAAATTACGTGCAGAGAAAGCATGGCCCCTCTACACACCAGGTATCAGGTATGTAACTACGTTATGCCTTTGAATAAATATGCAAATCTGAACCTATTGGGTATATCACAATTCCATTATATCGAAATGATCATATTCTTCTCAACCCCAAACTTGATATTGCAAAGCTTTTATTGATATTCACGAGGCGGGGTTTGGTAAGGCCAGAGTGGGTACTGGTAGTGTTATAATGAAAGCAAGAGGGATGCACTGCTTGATTAGATTGACGAAATGAAATGTGATATTGACAATTAAAGAGTACATTAAATCCAATTGTTCAATGTTTATACCAAAACTAACTGTAAAAGTTCACTGGTGTTGTATGTACTTGTGTGTGACCAAATTTAACAAATTCAGGTATAAATACACTTGTAAGGAATAAATGTGTAGGGTGTTTTTATTTATTTTAAATATGATATCAAGCTCTAAATCTAATAAGTAAATTTTGAACAATTCCAGATTGATAAAGTTGTTTTAGTTGAAGTTTCCTTAAACATGAAGGTAACTGAGCTATTTTTGACCCACTATCACCTTTTTAACCATGGCATGTGACTAATATTTCAACTTATTACATATATTATAGATTAGTGCAAGTATATATAAAAATAAATATGAACCTCACTTTCCTCCAGTAGATAAAGTCGAGTAAAGAACTCGTTGTCTCAAAAAGTACTGATAATAAAATGTTCATGCGTGTATGAATATCCACTCACAACACTCAGAATTTGATTAGAACAATCCACGATTATCGCTCAGATTTAAATTTATTTTGTTGTAAACACTGCATACGAGGTAATATCATGTATTTATCTCAAAAGAGCAATTTGAATATTTTACCCGTTATTAGTGTCCTACCGCGTTCTCAGTATTCAAATATCCAGCGTGAACACGCTTCCATGTAAATTTGAACTTTTCCGACCCAGTGGTTCTTCAGACTTTTAAATGACCCTACCCTATTTTGTGATCATCTCCCCTTATTAGGGGATATAGTCCTTCATTTGAACAAACTTGAATCCCTTTCACCCATGGACAATTTATACCAAGTTTGATGAAATTGGTCCAGTGGTTCTGGAGAAGATTTTTAAAATTTGTCAGTTTAGTTTTGCCATTATCTCACCCTGAAGCAGGACATTGCCCTTCATTTGAACAAACTTGAATCCCCTTCACCCAAGGATTCTCTTTGCCAAGTTCGGTTGAAATTTGTCCTGTGGTTCTGGAGAAGTTGAAAATGAGAAGTTTACAGAGAGACGGATGGTGGACAATCAGAAAAATTGGAATACCGCATATTTGCACTTTTTTTTTAACACTATGCAAGAAGGAATGTTAACTTTTAAATATCAAGACATTGCATCTGTCACAATTGAGCATCGCGCACAAAACCACAAGGCCTCTCACTTCTAGTCGGCGCTGGTTCGAATCTCGCTCGCGCCGATATATGCGAGAAAGTTTGCCAGTTTACTTTCGGAAGGTCGGTGGTCTCTTCCCGGGTACATTGTATCTGGGTTCTCTCCTCCACCAATTAAAACTGGACACCACCAGATAACTTAAAAATTGTTGGGTGTGGCAGAAAACAACAATCAATCAACGAACCTGTTCGGTCAGTTTACGTAGTATAAGGTGTCGGCTGATACTATATTTAGTTAGGGAAACTCGTCCAACTAGTTTGGGCTCTTTATAGAGTATCTATACCGGGTGTTTGGAGAGTAGAGATCTGGTCACCGAGATGTACATGTATTTCTACCCTTGCTTTGTGAACTTAGGTGTAGCAATTTCCCTTGTTTTGTGAACTCTACTTTGCTTTTCCATATTGTTTAACAGATGGCGTTCAGAGGCAAGACTAAGCCAGAGATGTATACTCATATTTTAGCAACAACTCGTTGCCCAATGTTATGCTACATATTAACTTTGTAGGATTCGGTGGATCTTGGTAAACTATAGTGGATTTGGATCGTGATGGATAGCGGACATAGTGGATATTGGTAGACATTGTGGACTGTGGTAGATTGTTACCGCCTGATATTATATTGTGTACTGTTTTGACCATATTTATTTTCTTTGTATATATATATGTAGATAAATTTATTATTAATACTCTTGTTGTTTATTGGAAAACAGGTGTCATTCTGGTAGAATACTTAAGTATTTTGCTTGAAGTAAACAAAGCAAACCCTCACAACCAAGTTGAGTTGCGACAGCATCTATTTGCTGCATGAACACTAGAAGTTTGAAGGATGCAGAATTTCCTCAAACCCACTTCAGGTAGGCAGTATACCAGTGTGTTCCAAGGCTAATGGCATAGTTCTCTCAAGATTCCTCCAGAATTAGTTTAACTTGCATAGAGAATATTGAATTTCTTAGATGTTGGCAATCAACCAATTACCTAGAGGAAGCCGACGGCATTTAAATGTGATGTTGTTAATGTACCAGATGATGTTAATACAACTATATTTGCATTCACCAAATCTTAATGCATGGACCATAAAGTCTACACAGAAAATATGTCAATGAGGTTTAACTCCTTTTGTTTTGCATCCTTTTCACAATTTTTTTAATCATACTGAGACGTCAAGACCTATGCTTAGCACTCAGAACTGTACTACCAAGGGTTCTTTAAAATACCAGTGCCTGCCCAGACATGGGTCATCGGTTTTTTAAGGTCATATCTGAAGACTCATGATTCTTACTTTTAAATATTGCAAAGAAGCAATTACTATGTTTATGTCTCAAGGTTGGCACATCCATTGATGAGCAGGGCTCAAACTCGCAACCTCCCGATTACGAAGTGAAACCTACCTCCAAGTTACTCTGACTGAATACATAGAAATAACCGATTAATATTATTGAAATGTTTCCTCCTTGAAAACATCAACCAGTAAAGACATCATTAGAATATATATCACTGGGGGAGCCAAATTACTTTATAAGATAGTAAATCGGTCCCCAAGTGATACAAGTGCTTGTGGAATATTAGCATTTGATAAACATGGATCCAGATTACCTGTACTTTCAGTACTTTGATTTTTAGATCCCTACAGCAAACTGCATGTTTCATGTACAAATCATACACAATACTGCCAGAAGTATTTTTTTTTTATTTATTTGTATGAATATTAACGTTTTCCTCCCACTCTTGGCTTTGGTGCAGATCCACCTTTTTGTGTGGGCTTCATCTTGGGCTGAGCAGTTCTTGCTGCCTGAGTCTTAAAAACAAAATAAATGATAATTAGTTACATAAATGAAAGAATTATATGAATGTGCTTGCTCTGGCTACTAACAACTGCTTTATAGACAAGGTTTTTCACTCCACTGGTCGAAGATCTAAAGAAATGGCAAGATGTTTTCATCTGTAAGGGGCCTCCATGGCTGAGTGGTTGGAGCATTGCGCTCAAAATCACAAGGCCTCTCACCTCTAGTCGGCGTGGGTTTGATTGTTGCTCGTGCTGATATACACGAGAAAATTTTGGCAGTTTACTTTCGGAAGGTCGGTGGTCTCTTCCCTGGTACATTGTATCTGGGTTCTTTCCTCCACCAATAAAAACTGGATGCCACCAGATAACTGAAAAATTGTTGAGTGTGGCAAAAAACAACAATCAATCAATCAATCATGTTCATCTGTAGAATGTACTTGGGAATATCAATGACTTTCCTAATCAATTGATTGATAAAATATTGTTTAACGTCCCGCTCGAGAATCTTTCACTCATATGGAGATGTCACCATTGCCGGTGAAGGGCTGCAAATTTAGGCCTATGCTCGGCGCTTATGGCCACCGAGTTAATTTGTGATTTTATTAACAAACATATATGTAGCAAATTACTATAAATCACAATTATCAGTTTGAGTATCTCAGAAGTAAAATGGTAAATTTAGAACAAATTTAGTGTCCTAATCATAACACTGACCTCAAAATGTCTGGCATTAAGGTATCAATTACATTTCTAAACTCTTCCTGAGAACTTACCTTCTGTTGCCTCTTAAGGGCATCCTTTGCCTTTTGTTTCTCTTTAGCAGCTCTGTTATGAATAAAAAATAAATACAAATGTTAGTTTCCTGTAACATAAAAGAAACAAGAAATACTTTGAAACATATATGCCCCAGTTTGAAAATGCTAGGGAAAAAAAATCCAACTTTATGTTTAGAATGTGTGTAGTGATAGTGAGAAATATGGGTCATCCACTAATTAAGGACCACCACAAGTTGTATTCCTCATTTCTAAATAACTAGACATTGAGTCAAGACCTTTCATCTACTGACTTAAATACTGATGGACAGCATCTACTCTTTAGGGGGCACCAGTGTGCCAAGTTTGATGTTTGTTAAGCAATGAGTTCTCAAAATATCAAGAGGAAAATATCTTATACTCAAAGGAGTTTGACCATTCACCTTTGACCTCATGACCTAAACATGAATTGGAGTTATCTACTCTTTAGGTAGAACCAGTGTACCAATTTGATGTCAAAAAAGGGTTCTTAAGACAATGACACACATTATCTTACTATGTTCAGTTTGACCCTTGACCTTGTAATATAACAATATTCTATTATCACCTGCATGTAGTGTTTATGTTTCTCAACTGCTTTGATTAGGTCAAGAGCATGATCTGTGAATGATGAATCGAGGAAGGCTACTAACAAGTAAATTAATGTTACAGGGGTTTCAATAGTCTCACTGAGAAGTCAGCATTTCACAATTTCTATGGTCATTATAACCATTAAATTTTATACAATATATAACCATGTTGAACGCTGTTCGACGTATTTTGACTACAGATTACTTCATTTAATGTCTGGTATGTCCAGGGGTCTGTGCTTGCCTTTCTCTTAATTTTGTGTCTTTTGTAGGATTTGCTGAGATTGATCATTGTTGACAATGTCTTATTATGTCCAGATTGACTCTTGTCATTGCGACCTCAAAATTGATATGGGTCATGTACTCCTGAAGTAATCATAGGATACCAAGTTTGATGTCTCTCAAGCAAACAATTCTTAAGACATTGACAGGACAATATTTTACTACATCAAGTTAAATCATTGACCTGAAAATCAATAGGGGTCATCTACACTCTAGGAGCAACCACTGTACTAAGTTTGTAACTGTTACAAAGGTTTTTTTTTGACATCTAGTGGACAGGACTTGGTCTACAGATTGACAGGTGCAAAACAGTACCCCCTTGCTTGTCGTACAAGGTGACTAAATGGGGCAGTCCTTCAAATGAGACCACAAAAGCTGAGGCCTCGTGTCACAGCAGGTGTGGCACAATAAAGATCCTTCCCTGCACAAAGGCCTTTATGCGCCAAGCATTGGCCTAAATTTTGCAGCCTTTCACTGGCAATGGTGACGTCTCCATATGTATAATCCTTTTCAAAGATGTGCATCTGTGTTGTGTGGAAAGGGGGAATGTGAGGGTCAGAAATAGTGCTGTTGTCATTTGTTGTATATATTGTTTAAACGTCCAACTGGAAAATTTTTCATTCATATGAAGACATCTTCACTGTTGGTGAAGGGTTGCAAAAATTTGGTCTATTGCTTGGCACTTACAATGGATATTTATCATGCCACATCTGCTGTAACAAGGGGCCTCAGTTTTTGCAGTCTCAACCAATGGACCGCCCCATTTAGTAGCCTCTTATGTCAATCAAGGGGTACTACGGACCTATTCTAACCCAGATCCGCACAAGGCTTGTTTTGTCATTGTAAAACATTTGTTTCATAACAAATACATCAACCTTCAGTTATCTTTGACAGGATTTTCGACTTTCATTGGAGAATGACAGAAGGAATTGCCTCCAGTTTGTACTAACAGAATAAAATAAATACTGTAAATAAGTAGGTCTGAGCTCTTTTGGCAAACTTCCAAATTTTACCTGATGGCCTGTTCCCTCTGGGCCTTTCTTACTTCTGGCTTCTGGTTTCGCCTGGCATTAATTTCAGCGAGGGATAATCCAGTGACAGCACGTGTAAACTTTGCGGTTCTGCGTGTCCTCTTTTTTGCAATCTCCTCCAGATTTCCTTTCTTGTGCTTTCTTCTGTAGAGCACAGTCCAGTTAATCTCTCGAGGGTTCCTCTTCATTTTGTGTGAGGCCTCACATTTACTATTAAGGAACTGGAAAACCTACAATACAGAATATGTTGAATATAAAACGTATTCAGTTTTTACAATGTATTC
Organism: Ostrea denselamellosa; assembly: GCA_024699665.1. Taxonomy (NCBI): domain Eukaryota; kingdom Metazoa; phylum Mollusca; class Bivalvia; order Ostreida; family Ostreidae; genus Ostrea; species Ostrea denselamellosa. The sequence goes on along the minus strand of JAMZEH010000066.1, from coordinate 3,892,391 downwards.
TGTTTGTACAATCTTATAATAGGAACACTTTTTTGTGCATGTTCTGCTATCCACTGATTATTAGAAAATATACATGTAACCATGATCAGCATTTTTTCCCCTACCTACTGCTACTGGTACCCATTCAAATGGGAAAAATAGTGTCAATATCGAAAAAATTGGGAATTTTCTACCAATTCTGCTGGAATCATCTTTAATTTATTTTATGATAATATTTGGTGTTGTGAAACATCACAAATCACTGTAGGCTCATTCTAGAATCGTCATAGTGCTACAACACGCACTGCCATGATCTGTGCTTTTGATATAATACCGGAAGTGAACATTTTAGTTCACTCGTACGTTTCAGACTTAGTAAATTACGATGTTGGCAGTCTATTTTTCTGCAAATTAATTGAGAATTTATAGTCTCAAAATTGGGAAAAACCAACATTTTTGGCATCGGGAATGGTACCATTTATCAGTACCAGTTATATAAGGGGGAAAAAAACCGTTGATGATGGCCAGTGATTTTTTAAAAATGCCGCCACATTTTTTCAACATGCATTTTGTGACTATCTTCCCTTTGATCATTCATTTAAATAAATTAGATTCCCTGTACTTGATGATCCTTTACAGCGCATTTCATTAAAATTTTCCCTGTGGTTCTGGAGATGAGGTCAAAGGATCAATTCAGGGCAATAAAAGAAAAGAGACCTATAGGAGAGAACAATTTCCTGGAAAAGTTGTGTTGTATTAAGTTTCTTTAGTTAAAAACAGTCATACATAGATAGGGATTTTTCATTTAACCTATAGTCTATTATTTACAATGTTTAAATTAACATTCAAAAAGTAGGCCTAAATATCATCTTCCCCATTTAATCACAGAGTTTGACGAGGAATTGCTTTGAAATCCTTCAATACAGGCCTGCCCCCAAGACTTTTGGGGGGGGGAGATATATCTTAAGAACTATTATTTTTTTAGGGGCAGTCTGCCTTGGGGTGGAAATTTAAGAAAATTAACAAAATATAACGGGAAACCTGGTTTATATTTATGATATTTACACAGGTACATTACATGTGCTTAGAAAAGACGAGTCAGCTGCACAACTGACAGTATATGCTGTGATTATTTTTTGGTTCAAATCTGCCTCACGCCACTTTTTAAATATCTTATATAATTGTATGTATATTTTCATTCCACAATTTAGTTTAAATGCATATCCATTCTTTACATAAAAGGAGAACACAAATCATTTAAATTCTCTTTATACAAATGCAGTCAAGTGAACTATCTTCGCTGGCCCAATTTTATGCCAAATACAATAACCATTCATTCTGCTTTATTCGACAAAAGCATGTGCAATGAAAAATAGCATGCCACACAAGAATTGCTGTGTTGACTAGAATATCCTTGGAAATTCTGTTGTTGATATCATATAGTGCTCAAAATATGTAAACAATACATACATCATACTAGCATATTGGTGTAAGAGTTCTAGTAAAAGTTCACGATTTCATATACGTCAGATACTCAACATTTGGTGACAATCTAGAATGATTATGGGTGAGTTTTTGTAAAGATGAAAACCAGATCTGGACAAATAGTTTTTTCCCTTCTTTGTTACCCTGAATTGATCCATAAAGTAAAATTTACAGACAAACAAATGGACAGATGGCAAGTGATCAGAAAACTCTCGAGTAATACATGTAGTTCAGGCGAGCTAGAAAAAAACAAAACAACAAAAACCAACTGACAAAACATACTTCTTGTATTTTATAAATCATTTCTTTATCTCATTTAACCTCTTTAGTTAAAACAAGGTCTCAAACAAAAGGCCTGAAGGCCCACAATGACAAATTCAATAGCTATAGAGGGTAGATGGTAAAATTAGAAGTATAAATATTTGAGTGCCAATGATGGCATTTCCTTGTTTTTATGCACTTTAATATAGCATTGAATTCATTTCTAAAATGTCAGCAATATGTGTTTATTTACATGAAAAGAAATAAAGAGAGCTTAGGTTAAAGTACCTTATCCAAGCAAGTTTATACCCTCATCTTGCAAGATAGTATCCCCTCTAGCCTAGTTACTTTACAAAGATTATAATCAGTAACTTCAAAGTGCAGAAGAAAATTGCTGAAAAGAATATCACTGCTTCAAAGTGAGACTATGTTTTCAATGATAAATCTAACAATTCATAAGTTCAATGTAACATGTAGAAAGGCTATTGTTAATCTGAACAAGATTCAACTCCCAATGAATGATACCTAGTCTGGGTTTCTTCACGAAATAATCTGTTATCAGGATCAAAATTACTGAAAACAAAACTTGAAATAGTCTCTGTAAACATTTTTATAAGAATGGCAACCAAACTGTGACACTGCACAGAATTTATCTACCATCCCAATTTCAACACTTTAGTATGGTGCCTCCGTAACTGAGTGGTTAGAGCATCGCACTCAAAAACACAAAGCCTCTCACCTCTATTCGACGCGGGTTCAATTCTTGCTCGCGCCGATATATGTGAGAAAGTTTGCCAGTTTACTTTCGGAAGGTTGGTGGTCTCTTCCCGGGTACATTGTATCTGGGTTCTCTCCTCCACCAATAAAAATTGGACGCACCAGATAACTGAAAAATTGTTGAGTGTGGCGGAAATCAACAATCACTCAACTTTAGTATTTATTCCGTTTCTGATGATCAGAAATAAAGATTCTTAATGAAACTACCGGACAATAGATATAAATGAAAACCAAATTTGAGCAGGTTATTTTGTAAGTATAACTGGTATATTCATGAACACCAAATTTCGCGGCTATGAATATTGTGCTTTACAGTAAATATTAATTTGTTTTAAAGCATTATTTTGTAGTGTTTGTGTGCATGTGTGAAAATGCAACGGACTAAACTGAGATTAGAACCCCGGCCCCCTGAATCTCTAGTCCAACTGAGATAACTGGCCACCAATGAATGAACCCATCTACACGTAAATTCCAGAATCAAAATGATGTCCATCCTCCAGGCATCCACCTCTTCATAGTGAATGATCAACAATGACCATACAGTAAACTATTTAAACTAATTACACCATGCTAAACATTTAAAACTAATTTCACCATGCTATTCTAAACCATTAAAGGAAACCAATGTTATTATGCAACATTTAGACACAGTGGAAGTTATTCAAAACTATATGAATTGTATAAGAGGTGGAGAGTCATGAACCTTTCATGTGTTGGACAAAAACCAGATGACAAGATATTACAAAGATTGTTTTTTACATCAAAACTTACCCGTCCGTCAACTTTGACAATACGTTTTCCATGCCCTGGGTAGATTTTAAACCCACTGTACGCGCACAGTTCAATCCTGAAAACGAAAATATAACTCTAAGATGACCATTTTTACTTCGTTTATTTAAAAGATAACAGATTAACCATTGATGTTTCTTCATATGTCTAAAATCTTAACGATTGTTCACATTGGAGATATTTTTCACTTACTTCATGATTGACACCGGAAGTTGAAAGACCGAAAACAGGAGGAACGAAGTAAATGCAATGTAGCCTATATTTTTCAACGAGGGGGAAAAAAAAGCAACACGTCAACAAAAATATCAATAATATTTATATAAAAGCTAAAACTTAGTCATCTCTATAGATCGATTTATTATCAACATCAGTCATAATCTATTTTTAACCAATAAATTTTAAATGATCAAGAAAAGCGGGAATCCAAAATGGACGAGCGGGATGGTAGATCAGGACAGATGATGGAAATATCAGGTTATTTCTGGTAGAAATTGGAAAGCAGATGCCAGAAGTTGTATAGAGACCGTCGTGCATATTTTCAGAAAATTGCTTGAAGTTATATTGTTTATGGTCAAGGATAATGGGTGAGTGCCTGGCTCCTATGTTGCTAATGTAAACAACAAGCAGTATCTGCATTTATACAGGATCCAATGTTACATGTGAAAATTTTTAATGTGTCATGCCTCCTGGATTCCAAATTCAACCGTGGGAGCTAAAAACAGAAATCTGTTCCGTGATCCTACATGTACGATCACTGTACACACTCCGAAATCTTAATGAAATTAAAACGGTAAACCTTAATAGTATGCATACATAAAGCTTTATTAAAAGCTGAGTTCAATGGGTATGCATATATTCGGACTGGAAAAAAAAAACCAACTTTGTTTTGATTTTGGATATAATGCCTAGTCAAAATTTTTCTGGCAAAAAATCTCAATCTGACCAACAATTTGTTCGTAACACATGCTGATTAATTTTTCTGATTACAACATAAGATTATCAATTTTCTTGTTTTATTATTGAAACAAAACATGTAAAAATGGAAGGGAGTAAATAGATGTGTATCAGCTGTATGTTGTAAAGTTACACACAATGTCCATAGGGGTTAAATATGTGGAACTACCATGGTCTCAGTAAATACTATAAATTGTTAACCCATATATTTATTTTCCTTGTGGAGGTTTACTACATATATCACTGTTCATAACTCTCCCCCCCCCCCCCCCCAAAAAAAAACAACAACTTAAAAATAGCTGATAAAGATTCAACAACAATGCTAGTAATGTTTAAAAGTAACTGGAAATTATGTAAATCTGTTTGTTCAGGGAAGTCAATATTTATGTAAACAACTTAAATAAAACAATAACTGGAATTTTTATGCACAAAGGGCAAGAGAACGGCCAATTACAAGTGTTCACTTTTAAAGTTAGATTTAGATCTTTCCGCCTTATCTTCCTTTGCTTATGACATCAAATTACACCTAAGTATATTGTTTTTGTTTGTTTATTTTATGTCCCATTGAGAATTTTTCACTCGTATTGAGACATCACCAGCTGTAGGTGAAGTACCACAAATTTAGACCTATGCTTAGTGCTCAGGGCTCAGCATTGAGGGTTCTTTAATGTGCCAAAGCCTACCATGACACGAGACCTCCATTTTTAAGGTCATATCCGAAAGACCAGTTATTCTCACTTCTAGATGCCTAGTGTTTGGCAAAGGAGCAATCACTACCTATTTTTACATCTTATTTTTGGCGCAGCCATGGCAAGAGCTGGGCTCGAACTCACAACCTCCCGGTTGCGAAGTGAATGCTCCAACCACTGAACTACCACGACCATATATGAAGACCTATCAAATTGTGATGATACTAAATTGTCATAGTCAAATGTCATAATTAATTGTAATACAAATACACAGGAATATGTTTCTATGTACCTTTTCCAAGGTATCTGAAATTTTAAAGAATATGAGCAGAGTTCCTGTATTGCACACACACACAGATATATATATATATATATATATATATTTATACTATTCAAAAAAGTAGGAGATACTGTATTTTGTGATCAAAATGTCCACATATACAAAAGGATATGAAACCATATTGTATAATTCCTTAACCCTTAACAAGGAAGCATTTCCAAAGAAATTCATCACCCAAACACATTAATCATGATCTGCACAGGATGTTACTGATGATCAAGGGTGTAGTGGCATAAATTTGCATGCCTCTGAATTAGAAGGTTAGAGCCACTCTAAAGGAAGATTTTGAAGAGAAAGCATCAGATTATTAGTTGTTGAAGTTATTAATTAAACAGAGACCATGCGCCATCTAACACAGAATGAGAGGTTTCATGCCCTTGGCATTCTACAGATTGGAACAAGACAGATCACTGTGGCAAGGGCAATGAATGTTTCCCAGTCTGTTATAAGCAGATGATGGTCCAGACATCGTGCTACAGGGTCTGTTCAGGATAGACCACAATCTGGTCAACAAAGAGCAACAACTCAGACTCAGGACAGATTTATCCACACTATTGCTTTGAGAAATCGTCTGGTAACAGCAAATCAGATAAAGCCTCAACTTCAAAGGGATACTGGCTTGGTAGTGAGTGGCCAGACCATAAGGAATCGACTGCACAGATTTCACTTACATGCCTGACGTCCTCGTGTCATTCCCTGTTTGAGGGATCGTCACTTTAGGGCCTGACTCCAATGGTATTGTCACCTTCAATGCTGGGATAATCACCGATGGAACCATGTAATGTTCTCACATGAGCCGAGGTTCACTGTGGGCTTCCTGGACAAACACGGGAGGGTTTGGCACCGACGTAACGAACATTTTCATGTCGTTAACATCATTAGACATGATCGGTATGGGGGTGGATCTGTAATGGTTTGGGGAGGCATCACTGTTGCTGACAGAACAGACTTTCATGTTGTTGCTGGACTTGTCACAAGGCAGTACTACCGGGACAACATCTTGGCACCCCATGTTGTGCCGTTTGCATGTTGTTATGGACGTCGTTTCATTTTTGAAGATGACAATGCCAGATGTCATAGGGCCAGAATCGTTACAGATTATCTTCAACAGCAGAATATCACCACATTACCATGGCCTGCACTCAGTCCGGACCTTTTCCCCCATCGAACATGTGTGGGATATGCTTGGTCAGCGGGTACGCTGTCAACAACCTCCAGCCAATGTCCAAGAACTTGCTGCAGCATTGCAACAGGAATGGAATAACCTTCCCCAAAATGACTTGGGATGTCTGGTTAGGAGTATGCCATGCCGAATCCGAGGTTGTCTGGCCAACCGAGAGGGTTTTACCTGCTACTGACTCTTGTTTCACAATGGTGGTAAATTTGCTATGTGACCCTGTGTTGGTGTCAACCCTTATTCTGGAGAATATGTCCTTTTCTGACTGTACACAGGATTTCGAATAAATTGACAAATGTTTCCTTAATGTTTTTCTATCATTTGTTTCCTTCCTGACCTCATGATCTGCATTTTTTTGTTCTTTTATATCGAATATCCCCTACTTTTTTGAATAGTATATATTGTATATATTGAATTTCTATTCTAGTGGAAAAGAAATGCAAATTTGTTTTTGATGGTTACTATGTTACATGATTCATTGATGATTAGATCATTGTTCATGTTTCTAGATTATTTGTTAAAACAAGAGTACACTACGCCGTTTCATGATCCAAATCAGTAGCCAGTCGGGTGTATCTGGTTTAAGTTACAGAAAACATAATAAAGTCAGTTACAAATTGTGCTTGCAAGAGTTGTCTTTCCTTGGAAATTCCAGTTAGCGATTGGCCAAATCATTGGAATGGCTATAAATTGAAAAATTAAACCCAAATATGAATTCATTGTGGAAAATGAAGCTTAAAAAATGTGTATGAAAATGGGATAAGGCTCATCTTGATTTTTTTATTTTTGAAAGTATAATGGATTTTAGATACTTTTTTCATAACTTCAATACTTTGAAACCTCTTGTGCAAAAATTTCTGATTGATGTGCAGATATGAATTTTTGATATTTGATTCTCCTGAATTCTGAATTTGTAAAATGATAACATCCCATGCACAGGTAATTATATCACATGGGTTTGAATTTACTGTTAAAGAGTTCTTCAATAGTAAATATTTGAACTCAAGTGATACAATTGCCTATGATCCCATGTGAAAATTATGCTAGCATAGTTAATTTCCAATTCAAAAAAGGTTCACTAAGGGACATATTTCACTGATTTTATGTCTAAAAAGTCAAAAATTCTATTTTGCTATGAACACTAAGAATCCATCTTTGCTGATGTGATGAAACTTCCATTAAATTGAAACTTGGGTATTCCAGAGGCCTTTGCAAAAAACAGGACAAAATACTAATGAATTGTGTTTGAAGTTGACTTTTCAGTGTTTATTGGCAAGATATGAAAATGCCAGTGTTACATTATACATTTCCATAACTATTTTCAGTTATGCCCCAGACTGGTAGCATGTGTGTCCACCCCTGCTTCAGTCGCTGTTCTTACTCCCCATAACATTGACTCCATCAAGGTGTTTGTTGTCCTTTGAGTGGTATTATTCCACTCCTGAATAAGGGCCTGCATGAGTTGAGTGAGACGTTACATGGAACGTTGATGTGCTTCCAAACCTTCCTGTTCAGCTTGTCCCACAAATGCTCGATTAGGAACAAATCTGGACTCTATGGTGGCAAATCAAGAACTTTCACATTGTTTTGAGCCAGAAAGTCAAACCATAGCAAAATGGAGTCTCACTTCTCCAGCAACATAAGGCTAATTTAATAATAATAATACCATATTTATATAGCACCCTTTTCATACATTTGTATGCTCAAAGGTGCTTTACAGTACATAAAACAATTAAATAAAACATTGAAATAAAATGATATAAAAATAAGGTACAATACATAATTTGATGGATAAGAGTGAGGCATGCGGTCGCAAGACCTGATCCAGATATGTTACTGCTGTAAGATTGCTATGGATCACTGTGAGAGGTATTTTTTCATGCCTTGAGATATCATGTCCACTCCATAACTTGGTGTGTTGTTTCTGTCGCAAATTGGATATGGAGGTGTGAGAGACGTATGTGTATATTTTTACATCATGATGTAACACACGGATGTCTGCCCATGGGACGGTCACCCAATCTTCCTGTGGCTCTGATACACCCAACTAAACGGGATATTGTTGTCTCATGTACACCATATTGCTGGGCTACATGATGCTGCGAATGTCTCTGCATTGTTAAAGCAATGGCTCTATCCCTATCAATTCTTTCAATCGCAGCATTCTGATCTACATTCGCTTCAAAAAGGAAATGTTGTTTAGCTGATTCGTACTGTTACAATGTTTGATTTGTAATGATTTACCAGCACATGTGGTGCAGGTGTAGCCCAGATGCATACTCTCTAGAAAAAATCTTCTGAAAGCATGCAGCATTAAGTGGGATCACAATTGGCTGAATTTTAACTGAAGAACATTTTAATACTTTTATACCAATTTGCCTATAATAGAGTAAATTAATGCAAGACATCTTTTACATTTTTAGCTCACCTGAGCTGAAAGCGCAAATGAATTTTTCTGATCACCCATTGTCTGTCTGTAAACTTTAATATTTTTAGTTTCCTCTCGAAAGCCATTAAGCCAATTTCAACCAAATTTGGCGAAAAGTATCCTTGGGGAAAAGGGATTCAAGTTTGTTCAAATGAAGGGCAACACCCTGCTCCAAGAGGGGATGATAGCGAAATATGAAAATTTAAAAAATCTTCTCCAGAACCACTGGGCCAATTTGAATCAATCTTGGTACAAATCATTTTAAGGTAAAAGGGATTCAAGTTTTTGCAAATGAAGGATGATGCCCCTTCAAAGTGAAGATAATCACAAAAATGCAAAATTAGGGTGAGGTTGTTTAAAAGTCAGAAGCTTCCTGAAATAGTGCAGATTAAAGTTTGTTAAAATCATGGTCCCTGGGGGTAGGGTGGGGCCACAACAGGGAATCAAAATATATAATACATGCAAAAATATAGTAAAAAATCTCACAATGCACCAATTTGCAGAGCTCTTGCACAGAAGTAAAGAATTGAATTTATAGCATCAAAATACTCTAGGATCTTGAAAGTTACAGTCAAATGGAAGATTTTCATGATCTTACAGTTTCAAAAATTGATTTTTCAACAGTTTCACAAAGTATATAATTTTTTTTATATTTTTTGGATTTCTAGACACCCCCCCCCCCCTCCTCTCCAAAAAAGCAACATTATTTTAATGCATTTGGTGACCAGTGTGTCATACTAACGTACACGTACACTCCGGTCTGGAGATTCATTGTGCCTTCTAAAGCCACGCACTCACAGCAGGGTGTATGGTGATAGAAGGTTCGATGTGTCCTCGGCCACCCTGTGGAACTGCCTCCCGCTGAACCTTCGTTGTGAACAATCACTTGCTGTTTTTAAACAAAAGCTAAAAACACATCTTTTTAAACTTGCTTTTGATTTATAATGTATCCAGTTATTTTCTGTTTTAACAAAAATGATAATAAAAAAAAATAAAAAAAAAAAATTATTAATACCTCCCATTTCGACTTTAGATGATTATTATTTTTGTGACCTTTCAATTTATATAATGTTCGTTTTTATATTGCCCTTGTTTTATATGTTAAGCGCTTTAGAGTAATTATATAATTAGATAAGGCGCTATATAAAAATAGTATAATAATAAAAATACTAATCAAGTAATTTTGTAACGAGATCTGAAACATGTGATTCAGAGGAATTTAAGTGTTACGGTCATTTTATGCATGAAAAGATCATGATACCTAATTCTTGGATGCAACAGTTTTCATTGTGTGACACTAGGGGAATAATTAAGACCCAATCTGAGTTTTTATTAGTCTTTTTCTTTTTTTTCATTGTTGCTTTGGTTTTTGTTAAACAACAATAGGACATAGCATGCATAAGGATTGTTGTATTCAATAGGCTGATGGTTTTGGTTTTTAAAAACCAATTAAATCTAACCCTATAGAAAAGAAAGTAATCTTGGTAATATTGCTCTCTTTAGCTAACATACATTGTCTTGTATTTTGGAAACAATGCACATACGAGTCTCTCAATAAAATTGCTTGTAAATGTTTGCCTGAGTAATAGTTTTTACAATACTGAAGACATGACCTGATACATGGATAAACTGGAATCTTCTGAAGATTTCTGGGTTTTTTATTGCTAAGATGAAGAACCAGGGTATGTTTAGTAATCTTGTAATGTGTTGTAATATCTTGATGTAATTTCATTAGATATACAGTTACTAACTTGCTGATTTAGATAATGAAGTGCATTTTAATCATTGTAGATAAAATAAAAATTAGTGGTGCTTATTTAAACTATACAAATTAAAAGTAGAATTAATATATTCTGGTTGTATATGTAAATGTTGGTTTTGATTTGGAATACACAGTGTCTCCAATGTCTGGGTATGTTTGATGTGTGTACTATGCATATCAAGAGAACACAGATATCCAGAGGACCTATGATTGAATACTATGCTATGAAGACTGCAAAAGAAGTGGAGTTTAAACACTCTTTGAATGCTTTATTTACCATTTTCTACTAACTGCATATAAGTTCTAGTCCAATGAAATAATTTTTCTGAATCAAATTAATTGATTCAAGGGTGAAAATTCTAATTAAAAATAAAAAATAAATATAAAAAAAATCCAAAAAAGAAAAAGAAAAAAAAAGGAAATGATATCATTATGTTTACAATTTTAGATGGAGATGTGCTGAACTTGACGGGGATGGGGATTCATCAGATTTCACTTCCATCAGGAGCGGATCCAACAACTGTCATCCTGGATAAGAACAGCATCTCAAAGATAGACAACTTAGACAAATGTCCCAATCTGAAACAGGTATAGAGTCTGGTTATTGATTGAGTGTAAAATGTGCCAATCTAAAACAGGTAAAGAGTAGGGTTATTGATTGAGTGTAAAATGTCCCAATCTAAAACAGGTATAGAGTCTGGTTATTGATTGAGTGTAAATTTCAAAGGCACATACACTATAGCATCTGAAAAAGAGGTGTAATTATGTAGATATGATTATTGTAAAACGATATTGTTTTTGAATATTTTTGTATGCTAGGTTGATTGATTGATTGATTGTTTGTTGCTTTCCGCCACACTCAACAATTTTTCAATTATCTGGTGGTGTCCAGTTTTTATTGGTGGAGGAGAGAACCCAGATACAATGTACCCGGGAAGAGACCACCGACCTTCCAAAAGTAAACTGGCAAACTTTCTCACATACATCGGCGCGATGCTAGAAGTTAGAAAACATATTAGAAAGGCATCTTCTATTGCAACTTCGCAAGTCAGGTTTCTTATTTGCTCACATCTCCCAGGAGGTGAGAGTAAGCAAATTGGACACTTGGCTTGCAAAGATGGAAAGATTTTGTCCAATGTGTGTCAGCTGTGTAATAATTATATCCTGAAATTAACAGATATATCTTTAATATGTGTAACTCTGACTCAAATTTAGACAAATTTCCCACATTTGGTCTAAAAACCAAATCTCCATTCTGCTAGTTTGGATCTTGGCTGTTTGCATTCACCTATTAAAATGATAATATTAAAATGGAACCCAGAAGTTCCAGTGCCATGGATATCCTTCAAAATTGCAGGTTTGAATTTAGGATAAGATTAGGATTATTAGATTTTTGTTTAGTTTTTAGGATTCATACGCTCAGAAATATTTATTTTTTACTGTGACCTTTGGTTTACATGGCTTTTAGTTGATAATATAAATCAACATCAAGTTGATCTGCTTCATGCATCTACATTAAAAAGAAGGGATTCTGAATAAACACTGTAATCCAGGTTCTGCCAGTGTAAGGGGAATGATACAAAGTTAGGATTTTCTAATTAGCATTTTTAATGTGAGAAAGATAGAGTGTATCAATTGAATAGGTTAGAAGGGTAAGTTTGTAGAATAAACAGTCTTGAGTCTTGAATTCCATAAATTGATGTTTATATTTCCAGTGTTTTTGCTTTTGAGATCTGTACAAATTGCAGTTATTGTCATTTCTTTTATGAATGTACTGCAGTTGTAAACGGTGCACACATGAAGACGGAACTAGTGGATAAATATATGATAGTCTACCAGTAGACTCTTTTAATGGCTGGTAATTCAGACAGAAATGAAAGTAAAATGTAAATATAACAAAGTTCATCTCTGGAAAAACGTGAGGGTAATACGAACTGCATTGCCTCATGCTGACATATTGAAGCACACTAAAATGCTTGATGAAGTATGCCAGCATGAAGCATCGCAGTTAATACCCTTATCTATTTTCAAAAATAAAATTGATTTCTGTGATATGTTAGATAAGCATTGTTATACTTGTACACTCCTGTACATATATGTTGGTTGTCAGTTTGTGTTCCTTTCGCTATATGTTTAGCTGAGACTCTGCTATTTCATTATATAACCATCAATGTGATTCTTCTTCTCTCCATCAGCTATCCTTGGCTGGGAATCGAATGGTTAGAATGACCAGTATCACCAAGCTGAGAAACCTCACTGTACTCAACCTCCCAAACAACGGTATTGTGGCCATAGAAGGTGGGCTTTTATAATCCTTCTCCATTTAGTAGTAAAGGTAGGTTAATAAAGCTGATGGGGCGAACATTTGAAGCAGCTGAAGCTACCGAAAGCAGACTATTTAGGAGACGGCTTTCTTCAGGGTCTGCAAAGAACCGAAATTTGGCCCCCATTCTCAATGCTGAAAAACTGGCCTTTTTGCAAAAATTGCATTAAAATATTCGCAAAAGGTGATTTGGGGGAAAAAGAGATTGCAAATGAAAAGTTATTGTTTCGTTTTTGAAAGAACTCATCACTTGGAATACTTCAGGGGTTTACATATGTTCATGGCTTTATTGCATTTAAGCTGTCAGTATAACAAAAATGTCGTGTAACTCAAAATGCTTTTGTCTTAAAGTTAGGGTAGTGGAATAGTAAAAACAATAAGTCTATTTTTTTATATTTCAAAACTAAAGATAGGTCTTACAGTGAGGAACTCAAGTCTGACCATCCTGATGAGTGAGCAGATGGAAAATCAACAACAGAATTGTTCAGAGATTCAATGTGGTCATAACACTGACAATAAAAAAAGTTTTTCAATGAAAACAAATTCCAAGGGTTTTACTTCGATGTCAGCGTGTGTTAGAGAAAATGAAAGTATTCAGATGTTGACGATTTAAGTTCAGACCTGATGTTTCAGTCTCCACTTACACTTGGATTAAATCAGACTTGGACTGTGTCTGGGTCATGTGGCTTTACGAGAACATTGCCATTTTTCTTTTCCTCAGAAAATTTAAGTTTGCTTAATTGGGTAGATAAATCAATGTTGGTTTTTTTTTTGTTTGGTTTTTTGGTTTTTTGGGTTTTTTTTGTTAACTTTTTAAAAATTAAAAATGTTTTCTCAATTTCAACAAAATATCACTGTAATTCCCAATATAAATGGCCCCTGCCCCTGAAATTAAAGGTCCAAAAAGTCCCTGGGAGAAGTATTGAACTGATGATGACTCGTGAGTAGTGAATGTATAGTGCTGAACTACAGAATGTCCAGTTTCCAAATGCAAAGTTGTAAGAAAGTTATACATCATCCATCCTTAAGAAATTAGTTTCAGTATACAGGTGAATAACACAGAGGATAGACAAAGCACAAAGATTTTCAAATTAAACTTGAAATAAACAATTAGGAGGTCAGTTGCCTATACTAATGAAGAAGTCTAAAAAAAAATTCATCATTTTACAACATGCTCTGAGATGTCACACAACACAGAAGACCTTTTCTCTGGACTCCCAAGAGTCAAATACCATATTAGTACAGAGGAAGTTACTATCTACAATGCTAGAGCAGACCTGCATCACACATTTCAGTGACAAAAATAGTGACACAAATACATAGTGTTTACTGGTTTATCCATGGTTATGTAACAGTTCTTTGGTAACAATTACATTAACCAATTTTATATAGTGACATATTAGTTTACCGTAGCATTAGATACACATATAAGACATTGAACTTTTTCTTATTGTATGGCTTCATCACCAGTCATGGTAGCTCAGTGGTAGAGTGTTAGCTTCATGCTTGGGAGGTCATGAGTTCAAGCCTTGCTCATGTCATGGTTGCATCAAACCTAAGATGTAAACATAGGTAGTAATTGCTCCTTCGTCAAATGTTCGACATTTATTGACCTTAAAACGGAGGTCACGTTTATGTCGGGTGTTGGCACGTGAAAATACCCTCATTGCTACAGTCCTGAGTGCTATGTATAGGTCTAAATTTGTGGTACTTCACTTGCAGCAGGGGATGTCTCAATATGAGTGAAAAATTCTTGACAGAACATAAACAAAAGTGTTATTTTTGATAATGCGACAAGATATGATGTACTATATTAATGTATTAGTCACATAAATATTATGGTTCAGTGTGGTAGATGAAACATTGATACCCATAAATAAACTTTGTTCTTAATTCGTTTTGTTCCTTCCTTATAATAGCTAAATCCCATTCAAATGTGGAAGACAATATCTTGAGCTTGACAAAGAAATTTATTTCCAATGTATAATCAAAGTATTGAAATTATTGTTAAGAGTTGATGGTATAATTTATACATTACATACTTGCAGTTTTAAGGATGAAAACGAAAATGTTATTTTTTTCTTCCATGTAATTGAATATAAAATATTTGTGTTGTGTAGGATACATTTATCGACCACTTATCAAATTAATGTAGTCTGAATACTGGACGTGATCAGCATCTTTGTCATTTTTGTAAGCAGTATCCCTTAAAGATTCTTCAGCTTATATTTTTTCCTCTTCTAAAGTTATAATATTGATGAGATAGTTTTATAAATCATAGTTGTCTAAATGTATCATTCATTTTCCATGCAATCATGAACAGATGCTTTTCATGAAATTATTTGTTATCACTTTATGAGGAAAGAGAAATCGCAAAAAGTACTTTTTTTTACTGTCTCGTAAAACATTGTTTCTTCTGATAGCTAATGAATGACACTGTGCATATGGATACTGTAAACAAACTTATTCGCGATGACTTAATTTTGTGATTTACCAGTAATGATCTGGTTCCCAGCAACTAATTTTTGCAACCATATTATCTTAAAAGAAATACAAGAAACATTATTTAAAGGACTGGTTCACAACAAGAAAGATTTCATTTCATTTGTTGTGTCCTTATGATAGTGTTTTTTGTTGTTTTTTTTCTTCTTAAATTAGAAATTGAATAACTATTGTCTACTGAAAATAATCTTTGGTTTGGAGGAGAAATCTTTGTTCACTGACTAATGTGATGTCAAACCGCTTAAAGTGATTACTGAAGTGACCGTATACAGGTATCTAGAAACCTATATATTTTGCTGTGATCATAATAATTGTAGGTTTAAAAGAACTCATAGACCTCGAATGGTTGAATCTATCGGCAAACAGGATTAAGGTAATTTTCTGTAAAAAACGATGAACATTTGAGTATTGATTTAGAAAAAGTATACAAAATTGCAAGCTTATGAATTACGATTGATGAATATGTCAGATGGATTTTTTCAGAGTATTGAAGGCTTGACTAATAACCACAAACTACGGCACTTGGACCTGTCAGACAACAGCATCTCACAGATCACTGGTCTCGCACATATAATCTGCTTAAGAGTAAGTCTCTGTCAGTAACTGTTACATAGGCAAATGCCGTATTTTTATTTTTTTTTATTTTTTTTTTTTTTTTTTTTTTTTTTTTTTTTTTTTTGTCTCTTAATAATTTCAGGATTTGCATTGATTACTTACAATTTGACAAAATTGTGTCAAATTTTTTCATGACATAGGATATGTTATGATCATGGTTATAATAGGAATAGCCCATTTAAAGGGGCAGGAACACGATTTGAGCTGAAAATTTTCAATTTTTTTTTTTTCATTTTTAATGCCTATAATGCTTAAGTAAGGTATTGCTAATTGTAAAACCAAAATTTGAATGTCAGTTGTTGAGTTTCAAATGAGATACAACATTCACAATTCTTTGTTATGTAAACAGGGCTCAGGCCATGTTTTTTTATTTACATATAGATTGTTTAACTGAAAATATCATGTTTAAAACAAAATGAGATGTGACAAACACTGAAACATGTTTGATGTATTCAAAATTAACTTGTAAATGAAAAAATCTGCTTTAAACAAAACTTTTACTTATATATCTAACTATGTAAACAAAAACATGACAAGAGCCTTGTTTACATAACAAAGAATTGTGAGCTCTGTATCCTACCTGTAACTTGACAACTGACATTAAAATTTTTGGTGACCATTAGAAATACCTTAGTTAAAAATGGGAAAAATGAAATTTGAAAATTTTCAGCTCAGATTGTGTTCATGACCCTTTGACCTTTATATGAACTGTATATGAAGTCATGTTGATCTTTCAATTGTCTTTTTGTTCTGTTTAGTTATTATGTGTAGCTTGGATTTCAAAGAAAATGGAAAAGATATTTGCCTATGTACTTATTCAAATAATGAAATATGGGGGCTTGTTGTCTTCATATGTAGGTCTATAATATTTATGCATTTACAACCCTGTAAAGTTTGAGGTTTGTTTCAGTCTTTGGGTTTGTGTGATAATTCACTAAAAAGAAGTATTGAATTTCATAATTAGATTTATTGTCAAAAACAAAGTTGATGTAGATATCCCAAATGTAATGATACTATGGTGGTTGCGAAAAAACCAAATTTTTTTATAATAAATATTCTTCAAATTTTCATTATGTAGGAAAAAATATTGGAGTATAATTATAAACCGAACAGGTGTCAGTAATAGTACCTTAATAATAAGTGGTAATTAAGTGTTGGAAATATACATTTCTAAACATAAAGAATGATATACACTATAATCTATCCAAAAAACCCAGAGTACAGTGTTGACCACCTCAGACATGTGTTCCTTCATGATTCAGAAGTGGCCAGGGCCTAGATGAGGACCATAGTAGCTTGCTATAAGCATATCCACATTTTTCATTTTGTTTGATATGTAGTTGATAAGGCACCTCCCTGCTTCATGCTCCCCATCATCCCAGAAGCTTTTGTCAATTTTCCTGGAAGAATCTGTAAACCTGTAAATCTGAATGCGATATCAGCTGCCGCTGGGTAGGGGTGAACACAAACTTTCTTGTTTTCGTCCAAAATTATTGATGTAATCTTCACCCCTCTAGTGAATATTTTGGAACCCGTAAGTTTGGTATATTCAGTTGTAGTGTCGTAGATATATCCAAGTTTTGTTTTTATTTCATCAGACTTAAATTTTAGAGTATCTGATATTTCAGTCTTTTGTACTTATCTGGGTCACAATAGGAGGTCACCATCTTCGCTTCACTTTCACCTTGATTGTGCTTTCGAGCAAGGAGTCGGATTAAGCATGGTCTTTGGCACTCTTCCAAAACTGCTGGGGATATTGAACTGTTATATTAAAAGGAAATCTGATATTTTGTAGTTTTTAGCTTTTGGATTTTCACATTTCATCTTTTTGTGCCCTGTGGGGATCCAGGTTGGTAGATAGATCCTCAGTACCCCTTGCTTGTCGTAAGAGGCGACTAAATGGGGCGGTCCTTCAGATGAGACCGCAAAAACCGAGGCCCTGTGTCACAGCAGGTGTGGCATGATAAAGATCTCTCCCTGCTCAAAGGCCATAAGCGCCAAGCGTAAGCCTAAATTTTGCAGCCCTTCACCGGAATGCAAACAAAGGATACTTGCATCCGTGATGATTCATTTATTATTTGGAGATATTGTCTGATAGAATTTTACCAGATGTACATGTATATTCAGAGTTCTGGATCATACCATCTCACATTAAACAAGGATGTAAGTCATTGAGTTCTTTGTCTTGGTGTGCTATTTTTCAATCCATTTTAATAACTGTCCCCCTTAATAAGTCATCCTTGCTTCAGAGCTGGGCATTTTCCCTATGTATATAATATATATCTGTGTAAGTGCTTTCCAACTGTTCTGCCACATAATTAAGTGATTTCATGAGCCCCAATTCCTTGCTTTATTTGGGCAGCATCCTTGGATAATAAATTATAGTTGTACTGTTTGTTCCCTAGACTATGTGTATTTGAATATGCTGTATATGTTAGATTTGTTGACACTGACCTAATTTGAGGAACATGGCTTATATAAAACTTGCCTGATCACACTTTTGTTTTGATGACATTTTACTCGGTGAAAGTGAAAATACTGAAATGTCTTCAAAAGCACTATACAAGCTTCTGTGAGGTAATGGGATATGGATATCTGCAATTTCCCATTAAAAAGCTGCAAAAATAGCACTATCCAGCTACACAGTATTGAGCTTGGATTTATGTGGCCATTTCCTTGGGTGGATCATGTGGGGATTTGACCTCACCTTTTTTTGATCTCTTAATTCATGTAACTGGTAATTCATGCCTGAGTGCATTTCCGCTTAATTTAATTCAAAATTTCTCAAGGTGGTATTTAATCAATTTGATACATTTTTAGACTCTTTTGCTGCATGGGAACATCATAACAACACTTGAGAGTGCTCCGCAAAGTCTGCCAAGATCGCTAGCCATTCTCTCATTGGCTGAAAATGAAATTACGGACTTGAATGAGGTATTTTTATGATATGTTACTAATTTTCACATAACTGACGTAAATTAGAAAGAAAGTTTGATAGAAACAGTGTGAACCTTTGAATAGCTTTTCATGACTGTGGTTGGACATAAGTATCATGAAATACAATGAAAGGTGCAATCCAATAAGACTATAATCTTATGCATAGTAATATAATATTAAAACAGTAATGTAGAGTTTGATTATGAAGCCACAGATGCTTGACATTTCAAAAATTTATGAAATCTCATACGCACACTAAATATCAACACAGGTCTACAATGATTGCAGTCCAAAATGGCTGACCTTTTACATTTTTGCCTCAAATTCCTTCAGAACAAATGCATTCATTCTTCTCCCTCAAACAGACTTAAGTTATGTAATATCTACATTAATCTTCGCTCATATTGTTTATTAGAATTTGACTGGAAACTCAGTTTTCTACAGCTTTGGTCTTAGAAGAGGGATGGGCGTTTGTGTTAAAAGAATCTGGGATAACAATTTTCTGATTTGCTGATACAGTAAAAGTTATGAATATTAAACTTGTGATAAATTTGAAAGTAGCTATTTTAAAACATGTTTGAAAATGGAATTCGAGTATTTTGCAAGAAAATCCGAGTTTGTATCCTTTGCATTCACTCAAACACATTACCATCAATGCTTTCAAATGTTGCCCAATGTTGATAGGTATAGCTCTTAGACTGACAAATGGATAGTGTAGTTCACACCTCTTTCATAGCAAAACAACAGTAAATTGAGAAAGAAGTTGAATCATTGAAGAAATGTCATCTTGATAGAAAGATTTTGAAGGTTTGAGGTGAAAATCATCTAAGTTGGTCATTTTGGACTGCAGTCATGATGAACATTGTAGATTCAGAATTTTGATGCATGTGAATTTTTTTGTAACATCAAGTGACTGTAGCTGAAGGTTAGCTGCAATAATGTAGTCCTTTCGTTTTTTGGTTGTTGTTTTTTTTATACGTATATAAAAGAGATAATATATGTATGTTAGTCAGTGCATAAATTTACAACCTGCAACTTATAATTTGTAAGACTGTTTCACTGTTTTTAACAGTATCTCAATTCATATTGGGTACCATGTTTGATCTACTGAAGCTGAACTTCCGATTGTTAAGTTATTTGGGCAGAAGTCCATTATATGAACAAAGTAGTTCCAACAGAAATGAAATTGAGAGCTAAACCTAACCCTAATCCTAACTTAATCATTCTTTAGCTTGCATATGCCCGTATAAGGTAGTGTTTATATCATTGTACGAGTACAGAGGAGAAAGCAATTTCATTGGTATTGGAATGGTTTGAATTTGATATAAAGTTAAAAAACAAAAAGCAAAGTTAATTTTTTTTCTGCCATTACCACATAATTTTCCTTTCTTTGTTGGAATGGCTTGAGTCTGGTGAACAACTACATTTTCACACTGATTGTCATTGTTTTGGTTTTTCAGTAGATCCACCTATAAGATCTTGTGATAACAAGCATGGCAGAGCAGATGAAGAATTTTGCATGTTGTACATGATATTTAATGACACCCTCATAACCAAGCACAAAGTTTGTACTCTTTAGTGTAAACAACAGAGAGACAAGTTCACGGAGCTTATTATAGGCTATTCATAAAAAACATTTTGCATTATTACAAAGTTCCTATGGAATTATAGCCCTCTCCTGAAAATGTCAGAATGAAAAAAAAATCTGAGATAGCTACATTATTACAGCTAGTAAGTGAAGCTCTATACTATCTTTTGGAATATTGAAATTTTTTATGAGTACATAAAAAGATAAACATTTGGTGTTTCCTTTGCAATGTCTTTTAGCCCCTCCCCCCAAATAAAATGTAGAAATGGTGACATTTTGATAGAATTTATGATTTTATATTTAAAAGAATTCTTCAGAGAAATAGCTAGCAATAGTAAAGATATGCTCTGGATTAGGTGTTTTATCTAGTTCATGTAAAAAGTGGAAACAACCAGAAAATATATGTTAGTTATAGGCCAGAAGAGGGCACAGTAGTCCCCACTTTATAGTCTTCAAAAACATTATGATTTTTTAAAATCACTACACCAAAGTTTTTTGAAGATTTACGTGTCATAAATGTCTGCTTCTGTTTAATTTTGTCTGATTTAATATAACCATCATATAGTTATGGTACAGACACAGAAGCATGCTACTACACCTCCAAAGTGTTTTGTTTCGCTCCTTGCAAATCATTCAGCATTCTGTGCAAGTCGCTCATTGTTTCGTGGAGACTGTTCACCGTTTCATGCAAGAATCGTTTCATTCCGTGCAAGGATTGTTTCATTCTGTGCAAAGCGTTTCATGCAAGAATCGTTCCATGCGAGAAACATTTCGTTTTGTACAACTGATCAAGCTGCCCCCTACAAACTTACAGAGCATGCAAGTTTGAAAATGCTAACATATCTTGGTTTTCTTCATCAAATATTCTTTCTTCAATTATTTTAAAAGAATTATTTTAAAAAATCTATATTTACTTCATCCCAAAAATGATAAAAAAAATCTAATACCGTATTTTGCCAAATATAATACGCAATTGTGTATAATATACAACTCCCCCCCCCCCCCCCCCCCCCCCCCCCATTTTTTGGCCTGAAAATTGTTGAAATACGCAGCAATTATCTTCACTGCATGCCTTTGGGTGAAATACATGGGTAATCATTGTGTAAATTTCAGCAAAGAATGAGATTTTGTAGTGTTAAAATTTTAACAGACTCACTATTTCTACTGTGAAAACTTAATTAAAATCAATTAAATAGTCGACATCAAAAAATAAAATAAAAATATTAAACTAGTGTTTAATTTATTGTAATCAACACGAGTACCACATGTAATGTACAAAAGTGCGATTTCTCGATCCCCTCATTAAATATAAAAATAATTATGATCAAAGACATGTATTGATTGGTGCTATAAATATAGAGTGCTCTGTCTGTAAAAACAAAGCTTAGAGACATAAAAAAAAAAATTGCATGAGGATGGGTAATGAATACCCTGATACCTGTTACTTATGACAAAAAATATAAATAATGGCTCATGAAAATCGGGCACCATGTCACTTTATGTCCAAGACATTCTGCACAATTTTTTTTTTTCACCTAATAAATTATGTGAGACAAAAAATACTCTAGGGTATTTCTTTACCCTGAGAGGCTCTCTGCCAAAATTAAGGTGCAAGTGCACTATACACAACAATGGCTTCATAAAACGTGGTGGTCGCCGTCCCGTTTCATTATTTCTTTTACGCAAGAAAGTTGTTTTATAAACTCACAATAGCATTTCATTTAATAAAATCATAATAAATATTAAGTATAGAAAATTAACTTTTTAGTGGCAAATCATTGTTAAACCCATCTTCGTTTATTTTAGCACTTGACATAGAATTGGTGGCATACGAGGTGCAGTACGAATTTTAATCATCTGTTTTAAAATAATTCAATGTCAACATATTTTAAGTGTCAAATTTTCTACAATTTTCCACTTCTATAGAAATTTTCTTTAGATAAAGTTTGTTATTATATTTTTTTCATGGATTGAATGCACCGTAAAGACCCGAATATCGAAGCATTCAGGCCATTCCTACCATTGCATATCAACCATTCACAAAGCGTGCAAGCACTGCCTATCGTTTTGTGCAAATCGTTCAAGAAATGAGAAGCGTTACATGCAAACTGTTTCGTGCAAATCGTTCAGCGTTCCATGCAAGAATCGTTTCATTCTATGCAGACTGTTCAGTGTAAGAATCGTTTCGTTCCGTGCAAGTGGTGTAGTAGTATGCTTCAGGGTCTATATGTGCAATGCAGTTTTCTGTTCATATGCACCTTGTTTGAAGGATAAAAGGTATACGAATAAGGCTAGGATAACCAGACCACAGTGGTACATGTGATCCCTTTGGTAATTGGAAGATGTCTCACATGATTGGAAAACAGAACTGATAAAGTTAGGATATTCAGACTTAATGTTCTTGTTTCCCATGATGTTGGTGTAAAGCTTATGTTGAAAATTAATATTGCCTCTCAAGTTACGCTTTATTAGACTAATGAATTGATTTGATATTGTCTTTAACAAAGCATATAAGAAATAATGTTTTGTTAATACTCTCTGATATTAGAGAAAATGTTGAAAGGATCAATGCTGTCAGGGCATTTTTTTTTATTTTTATTTTTTTTACCAAAGAATGGGTTATTTGGATGTTAATACTCTCTTTGATTTCCACCACATTGCTGAATATATTAGACAGACATTGCTCTTGTTTTAAAAAAAATGATGCTGGTGGAATTATCAAGTGTTTATTGCAGCATCGTGTGGATCTCTCATGAATTATACAGAGCTGTCAAACCTTCATGTTTTTTTGTTTATACAGTGTATAATTAAAGTTCAATGGTCAAATCAAGAGATTATTTTGGTTTTATTTTCGTAAAGGATAATCAAACCTGGAACATATGCTCCCTTTGGTGAGAAGTAATCTAATCTATTTCACATGATTGGAAAACAGTACTGACAAGGCTAGGGTATTCAGAATTAGTGTGTACATGTTTCCTATGGTGTTGGTGTGATGCATCAAAATAAACATAATTTAAAAAAATGTCTGAATATCGCTGGAGATGAAGATGGGTGGGTGGGGTGGACTGGTGTGCAGTCCCTGATATGTTTTACTTTCCCAGTTTTCTCTCACACTTTGTTCAGACTGTGCTGATGTGTTCTCCATTCACAAAGCAGTATTCAGTATTTACTCACTGAAAATTGCCAGCTTCACTCATTGTTCAGTTTAATTTAACTGTTTTTTCATTGTCATCCAGAACTCTGAATCGAAAGGATGAATCTTTTTAACAAAGATGAAATGTAAACAGAATATGTGTGTAGGGGTAGAAGGAGCTTCTTCGATCTACATTGAATATATACGTTTTGATTGGTTACTTATTTCAACAAAGAAATAAACCTAAGCTTACTTGTATATCATTATGGATCTATAATTTCTGCTTCTCTTCCATAATGGAAACATACACCCACTGGCAAGATAGGTGATTTCAAAGTCAATTTGCCAAAATTTCACACTCGGCATATAATTTCAGCTAGGCAAGAATAAATCCAGCTTACTAAGTGATTACTGTTAAATGGTAATATGAAACATTTGATAAGTATTCTTAATTATTTTTATCTCGAGCTTCATGCAGAAGACATTGTAATCTATTTATTGCTTTCACTGAATTTGAACCTTTTTTAAAATATGTCTCTAATAATTATTTATTATCATCTTTCTCATAACCAGTCGTGGTAGCTCAGTGATTATAAAAAAAATACACAATGCGAAAAAATTATCTGAGACATTTCAAATAAATTTTTAATGATACTGTGTTCATTGATAGCTCTCTGTTCACTGATAGTTCGGTGTTCACTAATGGCTTGGTGTTCACTGATAGCTTGGTGTTCACTTTGCATTTGTACTCCATGCTCCATGTTCACAATCATAAATCACTAACTGTTCATCAAGTTGTGTTCAGCATTCACTTGCTGTTCGCTCTGAATTAATTTGTTCAGCTTGCACTAACCTTTCATTCAGTATTCGCTTACCGTTCAAGTACATGCAGAACATTTCTGGGACTGCAAGACTGATATGTTATACAGAAATTTACATTAACTTTTGTAGTTGTCGACTTTAAACAAGTTTGCTTGGAAATGTAACAATATATTAATAGTTCATGTAGTTGAGGGTAATATTCTCGGTTGACAATGGTTATTCGAGGGGTGAAAATTTTCAATATTACCCTCAACTACATGAACTATTTGTTTTATTACACTGAATGTCTGTTTTATCATGCTCAATGATATTCTGAGTCCGAATAGATACATAAAACAATCTCAAACTTTCGTTCAACTCCTGCTTGGAATAACTTTCAAACTCCGAACTTTTGTTTCTCTCTGCTAAAAACTTCCGAAATAAGTTCACGGACCTTTTCACTGTCCTTTGCGTGCTTTTTGAATTCTTTTCTTCAAGTAGTCTTTGTATATCATTCTCATTCATGTTTGCAAACATGTTGTCGCTATCCGACTCCTATCGTCTGTTGACGTTTAATGAATCAATGTAATGCGATATTTTGAATATCAACCACAATCAGCGTAATAGTTGCGTGAATTACAAACGCTCAAGCAACGGCGTCTAGCAATCTACGGCGAACCGTACGCACATAAATTTGACGCATGTGATATTTTTTAGAATATCTCCCGTCGTTAAGTAATACTTCCCGTTGCAAGATAATATCACCCTGGAGGGCGTGGCTTTCTGTCCTCAGAGGGGAATAGTATGTTTTTACAAATGTTTCTCGGCCAATCAGATCGGAGTATTTGACATGAAAGTATAATAATTCATAATAATACATGATTCACTTTTGATGAAACAAGTTTTGAAAATCCCACATCTGTTTTATATTCTAATCAATATATATCTAATTTATAATTGATAATTTACAAACATGTTATAGAACTTGAAGTCAAATGAAAAGAATACTGATTATAAATAAATTACTCCAGTGTTTGCATCACCAATGTTTTATCGGTGATAAGACTGCTGTTTCAATGATAAAAGCATTCATCTGACTTTTCACATAGAAAGTTGTGTGTGTGTGTGTGCATTCACTGAAACTTTTCATGCATATTTTGATCAATCAAATATGGAGCATCATCAAGGTCAAAGGGTGTATTGGATGCTCCATTTAAATAGATCAACAACATATTTTAGTACTTTAGTCTATTTTATATTTTTTAAAGGTATAAAATATATAAACAATATAAATATAAACAATAAAACATTTTTCTTTTTTGTTTTATCAGGTGATTAAGGTAGCAATCATTGCATAACCCTCTTGTGCTGGTTATGATTTTTTTCTGGTATGCTCGTTACATGTACTACCATCACCCGATAAAATTATGAAGAAAGCATTTTATTGTGTAATGTATTTTGTGATTTAATATTAGTATAAGGAATTTTAAAAAAAAACTATTTAAAGGAATGGAATGGAAGTAATTTCTGCTTCAGTGGCTTAACTGTGTAAATTACCCCATTTTATTATTACTGTTTATACAAATTACCCCCATGTTACCATTACTGTTTTTAAAATTACCTCATGTTACCATTGCTTATATAACCTCATAATACATTGGAGGGGAGGGGGCTGTCCAAAAAGTTCATGGACACATGCCATCAGGTCACCTGAGACACTTGGGTGACTTATTGTTGATCTTAGTTCATCATCATGTGTCATCCATTAACAATTTTACATTTTTAACTTCTTGAAAAACTACAAGGCCAATTGTTACTATTTTTGGTGTGAGGATATTTTAGGATAAGAGGAATATAAATATGAAATTTATTATGCTTCCTGAAAAATTTCAGGAGGAGGCATTATGTCCAACTGTCTGAGCTCATATGTCCCATCATAAATTGATATAAGTGATCAAAAATGTTCCTTATGACAAGGGCTTGTGGATCAAGGTCTCTCAAGGTCATATTGGAAAGGTTAAGGTCACTCAGAACATCTAAAAGTTCCTTATTTCAACAGTTTTTGATATAAAAATTTCCCATCCCCTAAACCTTTCATCAGACTTGATCGTAATTGATCAAAAATATTCCTTGGACAGAGGCTGTTTGGATTAAGGTCATTTTGGAAAGGTCAAGGTCACTCATATATGAAATAGGAGCCTCTGTAGCTGAGTGGTTAGAGCATCGTGCTCAAAATCACAAGGCCTCTCACCTCTAGTCGGTGCGGCTTCGAATCTCGGTCGCTCCAATTTATGTGAGAAAGTTTGCCAGTTTACTTTCGGAAGGTTGGTGGTCTCTTCCCGGGTACTTGTATCAGGGTTCTCTCCTCCACCAATAAAGACTGGACATCACCAGATAACTGAAAAATTGTTGAGTGTGGCGGAAAACAACAATCAATAAATCAATCAATCACATATGAAATACCTTATATAAGGAAAAATAACAGTTTTTGTCAAGGTCACTCAGAACATATACCTTATATAAGGAAAAAGTTCCTTATTTCAACAATTTTTTAATAGGTGTAGATCATACATCATCCAAATAAGTGACAGGCAAATGGCTTTCAGACAATTCTCACTCAAGGTCATTTTGTAAAGGTCAATGTCACTCAGAACATATACCTTGCATATGAAAAAAAGCCATTTCAACAATATTTCAATAATTATTGATCACTCAAGATCATTTTGGAAAGGTCACGGTCAATCAGAATATACACCTTATATGAGGATTAAGTTCCTTATGTCAAAGAATTTTGAACAGGTAATACGCAAATGACTATCAGACAAAGGTCATTCAAGGTCATTTTTAAAGATCAAGGTCAACATATACCTTGTATCTATAACAAACCCCTAATTTGTCATATAAAGTAATTCTTCGGTAATAGATGCAGTTGTGAATATTGCTTTAATATAATGTACCATTGTATTTACAATTATATAGTATTACTTTGTTTTGAGCTAAATATAATGACATTATATGTGCTGTGATTATCCAAGAGTAGTATGACACATTCACATTCATTCACTAAGGTACAATTTTGTCTCATACTGATCAGCAGAAAAATATGTACATTTATTTTCCCTCGTTTTTAGAAATTTTTGCCTTCCATGTAGTTCTGGAGTCCTGGTGTTTCCTCCAAATACTTGAAATTTTAATTTTTTTTTTTTTTTATTTTTTTTTTTAGTCTTTGCAATTGTCTCAAGGTTTTTAATAGACATTTTTCCAGTAAAAGAAATTTTTCTCTTGCTGATCATTGATAATTTATTAGACCAAATCAAAAAAAAACTAAATTTCAAAAAGAGACAATACAACTAAGTGTAATTATATTTATTTTTTACATTTGAATAATAATTATATAATCTCTAATTAAACAAAGGAGCCCAATTTCCATTTTCCTCTTTAAATTCAGCACAGTAATCCATATTGGTTACGTCTAGTATTTAGGCTTAATTTACAAAGGTCTTGTTGTAGTGGTTGGCAATGGTCTGTACCTCATCTTCAGCAAATGCTGAAATTATGCAGGATAATATATGTACTGAAGTTCTTGTATGTGTTCAAGATGACTGCCACAAAGTGATACAGATTAACCATTTACATTGAGCACATTTACTATTATGTGCCTGTCATGTGACAAATTGAAACCTCAATACAACACACAATTTCTCGCTATACTGTGAATCATGAGAAATTCCAATTCACTTTAATTGAAATTTTATATACTTGTAAACAGGTTCTTATGATTTATCACAGTAACATTTGAAATAAGTTAAAATTACATCATGCAAACTTGTCTTTAACAGAATAAAAACTCTACAATGCAGCATACTGAGATAATGTCCTAAATCTGCAAGGCTATTGACTGTTGGCCAGTTTTGAAATGAAGAAGTCTAGTGAACTTCATTATACATTAATTTCTGAAACACTCGGATTCACATTGTGCTTTCATTGCACTAATCAGGCCATTGAGAATTTCATTCTTGTATGATAATGTGGGTATGTGTTAACCTGAATAGCAATGTCCTCATATGTACCCACCTCTATAATTTAGGAAATATAATCACGGTCCTTAATTGATATCAAAGTAATTTCCCTGTGATCTATTATTCAGTTATTCAGCAGCAGTACCAGTAACTTGTATAACAACACTACAAGTCAGGTGGATTGTTTTTATACTGCTTCATGTAGAAATAGCAGAGACCTATTAGTAAGGTCATAAGATTAAATCAGCTTATTTTAATATATTCCAGCTGACAATTTGAGTCTATGTGTGAAACAGTGTACATTTACAAGCACATTGTTGATGTTGTTCATTTCATTAATTAGAGCATGCAGAGAATTCCCACCTTTTCCCAAACCATACTGGAGGCATAACCACTCCCCACCCCAATCAGTTTTCCTGTAATAAAAATTAATTTACTGTTGATAGGTAACCACACAATTATATGTTGAATTTTGTTATGTTTTATATGTCTTCAAAGTTCTCATTCTGTTCAGTAATGTACTTTAATGACTATTGTATCATTAGTCTGTCATTTCACTTTAGCAAAGTAATCTCAACCCCACCACACCCCATTTAGATACATAATAGAAAACTAATGCACCTTTGACAATTTCTCATGTACAGTCTGTAAAAACTTTCATTAAAAGTATTTCCAGATCAACTTAACTTGGGTGCGTACAACAATTCTACAACTTTTCCATATAAGGAAAACTGTGAATAAAGTCCCTCCAGTTCATGGATCAACCTGAGGCTGATCCATTGTGAATGAAAAAAATGTACCCTGGGAAACGGCACTTCTGACAACACGACAACTTTCAAATCACCAACCGTGTAGGGCTTCTTTAATGATCAATTTTAACCAACATTCACATGGAGTTAAATGAAAACTATAGGGTGGATGTGGCAAAACACCTATTCCATTTTCCTTCAAATAGTCTGTGCAATTATGATTGATGATTTTTGTGCTGGTGCACTGTCATGGAGAATCTTGATTCCTATCGTGCTGTTGGCTGGAGAGGCAGTGTTACTATGTTTAACGACCTTATATAGGGTATTTTCAGTATAGAAATGACCAGTAATAACACTCAAATGCTCTGGAAGTGGAGCTTTATTGTCGAAAAAATAACACATACATCACTTTATGAACAGACCAGGGCTTCTGCACACTATCCAAGGCTTTGGTCAGTTTCTCTGATCCAAATTTGTTATTGTGTTGAATGTCGGGTTCAAAAAGGTAAATCTAAGTTCTATCACCAGTAACGACCTCGTTTAATTGCCGTTAATCACAGTCTTCGTAATTGCTAGGTAACTGGACAGTCATTTCTACATGGATATGTTTTTGCTCTTCCATAAGGAAATGTAGGACCCAACGAGTGTAAACTTTCTGAAGCTTTATCTGTTCTTTTAGAATGCTGAAAACCGCTGACAAATCAATATTGTTATATTTGCAAGATCTCATAGACATCTTGCATATCTTCAGCAATTGCAGTAATGTCACAGCAACAATGTCTTGTCTCGTACATACACTGACAATAAGGGCCTCCGTGGCCGAGTGGTTAGAGCATCGGGCTCAAAATCACAAAGCCTCTCACCTCTGTCGGCGCGTGTTCGAATCTCGGCCGCAGCGTTATGTGAGCAAGTTTGCCAGTTTACTTGCGGAAGGTCGGTGCTCTCTTCCCAGGTACATTGTATCTGGGTTCTCTCCTCCACCAACAAAAACTGGACGCCACCAGATAACTGAAAAATTGTTGAGTGTGGCGGAAAGCAATAAATAATCAATCAATCAATCAATACACTGACTGGCCGACCAGAACAAGAATCATCTTTAAGCAACTTTCTGACTTATTTAAAACGATGTGTCCACTGATGCACATGAGAGTGCTTGGTCTCTGTAAACTTGCGATTGTCCAAATCAGCTTCAATGCCTATTGGTGTAAACCTTAATAACACACAAACTTTGCAATAAGCTCTTTGCTCACTTGAAAAGTTGGTCTCTTTTTCAATATTTTTTTTTTACATCCATAACTACCATTATATCCTGATTATGATATGCATATATTGTGCCAAATTTTTCAGAAAATTATTTTTGTGATGTTACAATTAAAGCGCATTTTCCCGATGTTTACATACATACCAAAAACATTATATTCTGATTTAAGCATTTAATTTTCAATTTTCAAAATGAATATTCAGAAATTTTCAAATGCCCCTTGTATAGTCAAATATTGGTTGAATATGTGTCAATATGCAGGCATGTGCATTTAAAAACAAGAATACCAGTAGACTGGTCTTTTCAGTTCAAATGTTATATTGCAGTGCTTTGCCTTTCTTCTCCTCTTATGAAACTTCCCAATATTGTCTTTAGTATTGCTAAGATAAGATCTGAATCTTGTATGATAGTTAACTTCTGTGGTTTTTCACTGAAGAATGTTTAACAGGACTGTGACATTCAATTCAGAAAATTTGATATACAGTGTGTTCATGATATAGATGTCCCATATTGAAGCAGCAGACATTGTAAAAACGAAAAGGAGAAAAATAAATTTTATAGCCATAGATTTATTGTTATTAAGCATAACTGAATAACTTATCCACATGAGCATCCTGTTTTTGAAAAATGAAAATAAACTACAAAAACATTTTAGGATATTAATCTGTTATTCCTGATTTTTCTTAAACAGTTTTGTATTATGCATTAAGGGTATAGAGGGATGCAGGTTTGATGAGGGTAATTTTTTTAAAAAACAAAAATTAGAATAGGTGTCATATTTAGAAAATTTACCCATACCACTAGAACATGTATATTGCAAGTCAAGACTGCAGATACAGTTGTTGCCAGTTTAAAACTTGAGACAACGATAGGGATGATATACAAGCAGCTCACTGACAGGTTTTAGCTTAATATTGATAGTGTCCTTGGGATCTATATTGTCTTTCAAAACCCATTATCAATTATTAATGTTGTCAGGTAATACCTGTTTATCTGTACAGCACTCGAATTTTATGTACTTTTTATAACATCTTAAAGATAGACGGCATTTAATGGACCAGTTTCCCTTTTTTTTAAAGAGAAAGTTGGTTAATAGCCATGCATCATATGATATTATCTGCTAAATGAATTTAGCTTTCAGTATCAATCCTTAATTAATTCTGATCTTTATTGACTTAATAAATCGAACAGCACTTAATTAATTAGTATGCACATGCAGTTGAGAATGCATAAATTAAATGTGCACATATGATTCAAACATTGATGTGATTTAGTTTTTGATCAATTCCCTTTTTACTATCAAGCAGTAAAAATTAAAATCAATATTTAAAAGTAATTTACCCAAAATTACTGATGATGTATAAATGTAAAAACAGTTATATAATTTGACATAATTGTCATGCATATTTTTATAACATTCAGCTCTGTATCGTTCATTCCTAATTTTAATAACTTAAACAATAATTTTAAAAGTTAAATTGAAGGAAGTGGTATTTGTCAGAAGTCAATAACTGTACAATAAAATCTTTTCCTTGTGTACAATGATTTAGAAATTAAACTATATGTACAGTCAGACCTTGTTATCTCAAAGTCGATGGGACCACGAAAAAACTTTGAGATATCCGAGGATTCGAGATATTAAGTGTAAAATAATTAGAGAATAAGTTGTTGGGACTTCCAAATCACTTTGACATATGCATATGATGGTATTCGAGATACCAATGTTCGAGATACCAAAGTTCAACTTTATTTAGGGCAAAATTGCCTAATCAAATGATTATGATTATTTAGCATAGGTCATGTATGTTAGGTATATCCAAACATAACGGGACCCGTACTTTGGCTTTGGGTTTGCTACAGTGAAATCCAAGTCAACTCAACTTCAGCTGGATTAATAGCTTCTGAGTGGACCCATGGCCATGTTTGTTCGTGGATCTAGTCAGCTTTGTTTACACATGTATGCTTGAAGTGGAAATAGCATATTTTCCTTGGCAAAATTTCGTTTCACAAGAAGACATCTTTGCAATGGTAGTAATTTTTAAGAACAAA
The DNA here is from genome assembly GCA_024699665.1 of Ostrea denselamellosa. Taxonomy (NCBI): domain Eukaryota; kingdom Metazoa; phylum Mollusca; class Bivalvia; order Ostreida; family Ostreidae; genus Ostrea; species Ostrea denselamellosa. Next base: position 3,859,773 of record JAMZEH010000066.1, on the reverse strand, counting down.
TTTTCCAAACATTTCTATACATTCAGGGACAATTTTGACAACTCATTGTTCAATATCAAATTTGCAATATATACACATCTTGATTTCTAGCTGTGGTTTTTCATAAATCTGTTGACAGATTCAGAGATGCAATTCCCATACTACCAACTGACTATCATTTGAGGACATTTTATGGCAGCTAGAATTTTGATAATCTAGCCTGGCCCATACTATAGGCTGAGCCCTATCGTGATCAACCTGTGAGTGCATCTGTCCATGTATTGATAGTTTTGTTTCCCATACTTTTTTGCTATTCAGCAGATATTGAATTTGAAAATTTATACGCGAACTTATATTAATGAGTTACAGATCAAGATGAGTTTGAGCTTTTGAAGATATCGAGTAGTGAATTTAGCAAATATTATGCCACAAATGAGGGCCCTTTTGTGATATGGTTGTTGTTACAATATTGGATACAAATTTAAAATAATTTTAAACATTTGCACACATACAGGTAATTATATATACAAACTAGTATCATTCTTTCAGCATGATATATGTTTATTAATCTTTAAATTAATTGTCACACCAAAGTTTGGTGGATCATCTAAGCCCCACATAAATTAGTGTCATTTGTGTATAGCCAATTTGATGCCATTAATGGTTGCTTATAATGTCCTCCAATGAATACATGGGAAAATACAAGAACACAGTGTCTTGTCAGTTATAAGTAGCCCAGTTTTCTTGCCTACCTCCAAAGATGTAGGATTGATTGATAATTTATTCAAGAACCGACAATTTGGTAATTGTAATGCCCCATGTAAGTTTCCGGCACTGAGGTGTCTTCCTGTTCAACTGGTGCCAAGTAGCCATTCTTGTTGGAGTTAATTGCCTAATCAATGCATGATGGCAAAGGAGCAATTAGTCTGCTAGCCTTTTTTGTCTGGAAATGGAAGGAAGTTGCATGCATTAATAATTTGATGTGTCTGGCTATGTCTTGGGATATTGCTAGCTGTTAAGTAACTTAACAAAGATAAATGCTTCTATCTATAATATTTTAGGAAATCCCGAGCAAATGTGGCTGGTGCTGAGTATTGTGCTTCTACTCAGCAACATGTTGTGTTTTCATTTACTGAAAGTTTTCAATTGTAAAGAAAATAATAGTCAGTGTTATTGCTTTCAAAACTTTTATGTGGTTCTTTTTACCATCTCGTAAATCTTGACTATTCTTAATTTCCAAGTTCATATTTCAAAGGAGTCTGTCATTATAATGACAAATGATCTCATTTTTATCTTTCGAGATGATAAAAGAAAATCAATAATACCAATGCAGAAATCTTGCAATTTAAAGTCTTCTTTTTCTTCTTTAGCTTGTAAATGAATTGCCTACATGGATGTGTGTATATGTGTAGTTTATACTGTTACATATTGTATAATTATATAATTCATCACTGAGTTCTTCGAGAACTCTACACTTAAACCAGGGTAATTCATATGCATTCTACTTGTAAATCATTTTTACATTTTTTGTAACAATTCACTACACATGTATTGATTTCTATATTTTCAGGTGAGATTCTTGTCCTGTTTTGAACTGGAGCAGGTTTCTTTGATGAACAACCCTTGTGTTCTCATGACTTCCTCCATGTCATATCCTTATCACTGCAGTCTAACAGTACACAGTTCAGTTTCCATACACTTCTTATAAGTTCTCATTAACATTATTTGCAATCATATTTGAAATAATTTCCCGAAAAGTGGGAGAGGGGCACTCTAGCAGTTTGATACTTTAGGAGTGTGGTTTGTTGGACTGTCCGGAGTCCTGTAAAAAGTATTTGTTAATATGGCGTCATGGTTGAACAAACGTAATGAAAGTACTTCGTGAAAATTTCACACTGCGCTTGCTGTGACAAACTATATTGTTAAAAGTAACGGAAATAAACTAGTACTATCATAAACTCACCTAATACTTTGTTAGATGACATTTTAACTGGAAAACCTGCATCATCATTTCTTTTGGGGATAGAGTTGTATAAACTTTGAACATACTGCGGTGTTGTCGATCCAGATTTTCTGAATTTCTTGAATTAAATCTGCCAACAAATTTTTGGTCTTTTTCCTTGTTTGTAGTTTTCTTTTTATTAAGAGCCATAATTTTTTTTTATGATATTGAGATCTGGTGATTGAGCAGGCCAGGTGAGTGATGGGATATAGTTCTGAGTTTTATATTCGACAGTCGATCGTGCTCTGTGGAAGCTGGGGCATTTTCATCTTGAAAAATATATCCCTTGAAGAAACTGCTGTGCAACAACCGGCCATAAATGGTCTTTAAGATATCCTGATACTTACTGGCATTGATATTTCTGTCCATGGCTGCAAGTGTACCAGGGCTGATCCAAGAAATGAACCCACAAATCATGACTTCAAACTTGGGCCATAGTTTTAGGGTAATGAGATTGGGCTGCCAACCTTCGCCTGCTTTTCTCCATATGTACACTCTTTAATCGTGGCCAGTCATTGTTTTACTTTCATCAGAAAATATAATTTTTTCCAATTATGTTTAACAGACCATCTCTGCTTTTCCCGACACCACAAGAATCATTTCTTTCTATTAATTTACTTCTTTTATCCCAATTTTTTTTCTTGAACTTGTCATATAAAACCATTTTTATGCAAATCATATTGTAAAGTTCTCTTGGCAACTGGATTGATATTATTTTAATTAAATTTGACAGACATCTTGGACAATGTGTCTCTCCTATTAACTTTACAAGTCTCTAATTTTTTGTAATTTTTAGGTTTGCCACTTCTGCGACAATTTCCTTATTCACTCCACAATAAATATCATCTGATAAAGGTACTTGCAGTATAAGGGGTCTTCTAAGAATTTGCTGATTTCAGTTACAGATTCTAATTTTCAACTCTTGAAAATATTTAAAGCAACTCTTTCGTCTTCTGGCCTCAATTTCTCGAAAGAAACTTAAGTTCAAATTTAAACTGAAGTCTGAGATTTTGCTCAAATGTTGACTGCTTAGATAAAAGAAAACTCAGACTTAAGTTTGAGAGTTTTTTGAAAAATCCAAGCCTGGACTTGACTCTTTCCCTTTTCTGCCTATTGTTTGTTTTAAAATTATATCATATGTAAACATATATCACACTGTTTATTAAAATTATGCCATAATTGGCAGGTTGCCATCTATTATACTGATTGCAAAACATACAACAGGCATCAATTTAACTAAGTGAAATTCACAAAGTACCTGGTGACTGTAAACAGTTAACGTGACGCCATTTTAATGAATACTGTGTATTTCAGAAATGTCCTATCTAGATCTTACAATTAGATCTGAAGTTATTTGTTTAGTAAATAAATAAACAGTTTAAAGCAATTGAAATTCAAAGATGTACCACGAATATTTATTTTAGGGTTATTATAATATCAAATTAAGTCAGTGTGTGCATGAACATATGTTTGTGGTGTTTATGACTGGGGAATTTGTGCAGTTTCCTTAACTGAATCACTGGTTTTGACGCACGTCCTTTCATTATTAACTGGATCCAAACACTGCTGGTCTTGGATGGCTACATGGTTACCGAAAAAGAAAGGTACCACTGCTCTCTATTTTTCTTTGCAATATTATTAACAAACATGGAGCATACTTTACAGCACTTTTCTTTAGGTCGACTGAATCACTCAGATGACCTATTGCTTTGTGTCCATCGCCGTGCATTAACAATTGAACATTCTCCTTCTTGATAACTATACTCTTCCAATTCTTTTCAAGTTTGGTATGAAGCATCTTTGAGACAAGAGGGACAAAAATTTTAAATTTCAGGACTCCTGGACCTTAAGGGAAGGACAAAAATTGGCGAAATTTTAGATATTTTTTCTCATAAACGTTTGTATGGTTTTTGAGTGCAAGTTTAAGAAAAGCAAATTACACTTCAACTTAAAAAACTATTCTCTAAGATTTTCAAGTGTCCCCCATTTTCACATGCAGTTTTTCAAATTTACTCCCATTTTACGAGTAGTTCTTGCTAATTTCGAACCCTGGAGCCTGGACATCTGATACAAGGTACAGACCATACTACTGTCTGTTCAATTAAACCCATAAATTAGGATTGTCATGCCGCCTGAAACTTGCATTTTCTTTTCAACTGAGATTTATTTTTATTCTCAACATTGCTTTTTCTTTTATCTATCTTTTCTGTGAGTGTTTTGCTCATTAAAATACTTGGTACATCAGATAGTTTGTTATTCAGAACAACATACTGATGGAATAAGATATGGTGATGTATTAGAAAGGAATGTTCACTGGAGAAAAAAGTCTGACGATTCGGTAAAGAAAACAAAAAAGTACAAAGTTGGACTTTATTTTGTAATGTATAATATTTATCAAACTTAGCACGATTAAAATAACCACTTTTTCTACTGAAATAATGACTTTCATTGAATGAGCTTAACATGTATTTGGTCAGATTATTATTTTTTCAACTGTTTAAAAACTGAACACTTAAGAATTTGAACTATACAGTTTGCTAAGCTATCTTGGTAGTTTTTCAGACATCATTAAGAAAAATGTCAAGGTCACAACATAATTGACTTACATTTCATTGTACATCCAAAACTTTGAAATTATAGAAAAAGTAAGCATTTTTGGTTCATTGATAAAGTACTGTAAACACTAAAACAACATCATACATCAACCATTTGTACTGTGTATTTTGCTGTTTTATGGCTTAATATATGGGCCATCTAGTACTCAGAAAATCTTTATAGCAAAGAATTCACTATTTCTTTTATTGAATGTGTGCAAGACTCTTCCATTAAACTACACTATAAATAGTGACTGTTCCTTTGCCAAGCACCAAACATTAGAAGCAAAAGTGACTGCAGTTGTTTTGACATTAATTTTTAAAACATAGGTCTTGTCTCAAAAGTAGGTGTTTGCAGGATTAAGTGGCAATGTTACTACTACATGTACGGGCTTGAGCACCATGCATAGATTTAAAAAAAAAAACTGGCACTTTACTTAAACCTGGTGACATTTCACATACATGTCCAGTGGGGATCCAGGTTAGAGTAGGTCCTCAGTACTCCTTTGCTTGTTGTAAGAGGTGACTAAATGGGGTGGTCCTTCAGATGAGACTGCAAAAACTGAGCTCAATTAAAATTATAAAGGTAATAAACCTATAACCCAGATTCGATTCTGGAAGAAATTTGGATCTTTGTGTACTGCAAGTTATATGTGTCATAATTTGAAATTGACTGTTTGTCTCGTATGCATATTTATATAAGTTATAAATAGAATTTTGAAAATTTTATCGAGCGGTACTTGATCAAATTTTCCATCAAGTCAGGTGGGCTTCACAGGATTTAATCATAGGCTCATCCCTCAATCTTCATAGCCCAATGAAGTTTTTAAAATGATTATTAATGTCTTAAATGAATTTGTAATGTTGACAAGGTCAATATAAGGCAAATAATTAATATTACTTGGAGTTCCTGATGTTCAGATTTTCAATTTCACCTCTAAACCCTGTAGCATAGTAAAGGAAAAAAAATGACTGGCATTTGACTAAAATTCCAGCTGATATAATTTGATTTTTTGATTAATATTTAATAAGGATATGAAAACTTACTTTGTTATTCTTGTAATATATATCTCATTATGTGTACCATTATGTAAAATAATTACATTCAACATTTAAAGTAATTATGTAATAGGCTTCTAATTGAAATATAATCACATAACCTACGATTACATAATGATATAAAAATCTACAAGAACATGTGTATCTACAAAATCAAAGAAAAGTTATCCTCTGCAATCGTCAATGTACTTGTAAAGTGTTTAAAAATAACTAAAATATTCTTACGGATATATATTGCGTAACTTATGAGTGTGTGTTTGAAAATGTTATGGCATATCTGAACTTGTTAATTCCTTAATAAATAAAAGTCCCATATGTTTAAAGCTAAGAGTTAACATATAAAGCATAACATACAAAATAGGGGGGGAAAATGAGGCATCATACAAAGTCATAGTTGAGATTTTAAATTATACTTTTGTATAGATTTAGTTTATGAATGTGAAAAGGAGCCATGTTGGAATGATCTGTACGATACAATTAAATGGATAATTTTGATATGACTGTTTTGATTTTGAAGTGTGTAGAAAATTTACGACTGGCACATATATATTCCATTTCAATTTTCATATTAAGGTTAAAGGCAGAGTGGCTGTACAGTCAGGGCAAAGGGCGACATTTCCGCTCAGGTCAGCAGTCAGAAATTGTGGAGTATCTGTCTTCAGTCTGCCCTCTGACATCATCTGCTCAGGTCAGTGTCCCTGGAATCTATTTCTGCTTTGTGTCCTTCAACTTTCAGTATTCTATATACTTAGATGAATGACTATATATTTATATACATTTAGGTGAATCTCTATATATTTACTTGGGAAAATTTCATTTTCACAAAACTTTGTGAGGCTGCCGTTGAGAAGAAAATAGGGAATTTGAGAATAATTGTATGTATGAATAAGTAGTGATGGGCAAGCTGAACATAATTTTGTGTTATTTGTGTCATGCTGGGAAGTGTGAGAAGGCAGGATCACAGAATTAATGCTTCATGAAATATATGTACGATTTAATGCAATTACTTGGAAGTATGAGATTGAACTTTCAGGGAATAGAGGGTGTAATCTGTGAACAATTTCAAAAAATTATTGATTGAAAAGATGCAAACTTTAAATTATAGACTCGACCAGGACGAGTCAAAAAGCTTATAGCAAAGGTGAGAATTTTCAACTCTGTAGGTCAATCATGTATAATTAATATACCTTGTAATTAACATATACCTTGTAATTAACATATACCTTGGAGCTGGTTTTTGTAGAATGGTAACAATTACAAGTTTACTTTCTTAAAATCTATCATTGAAAGACAGTGTGTAATAGAATATTGAAAAAAGAAATTCTCTGAATGTCTTTAACACAGGGATATAATTTCAACATTCATCAATCAAAGTTCTAGCATGCATATGTAATTTGTGATTTGAGTAAATTCCACTCCTAGTGTACATGTATACATTTCTATGATATGTCTTATAGAGTGGATTTTTTTATCCATAGGATATGCATATATATCATTAGCAAACCTGCAATAGTTTTTATGTTGAAGAGTACTTACAGTCAAATTTCTGATGCAGGTGTAGCTGTTATGATAAAGAACAAAAATTTAAACCTAGATTTTCAATCATGCCCCCATCCCACTTTTAGGATAGAAGTATAAAATCAATGAAACTTATCCATGATTAATAATTTAAAAGAAATAAATACAATTTTTGAAAATACAGGAGGATATGAACTGCATACTTCATGACCACAGAAGTGTTCCCGCATGTATTTTCAAAAAATGAAGTTTATGCCTTATATTTATGTACTACTTTCATTTCTGTCTGAATTCTTGACCATTAAATTAGATGTATTTATCTGTATCCATATGACTGTAGCATGTTCATGAGGAAAATAATGACTATCGTGGCAATTTGATTTACAGAAATATCAAAAGCAAAAATGTTGGAAAAATACCGTGAATTATTGACTTAATAAAATATCTTGGATTCTTTATGTTTACACCAACAACTGCCAGACTAAAACAAATTTTCAATTCAAAAGGTTTTTAACACAATTCTACAACATAGGGATAGGAACGTTTATGCTGAATAAATCATTCTTGTTTAGTATCCTTTTCAACAGTTTATCCTTTGAATTTAAAAAAAAAAAAAAAAAAAAAAAATCGGGTGATGGTTCGAAGTAAATTAATGCCTTTACATTATTTATCATACTGAACACAAAATTAAAAATTCTGCTGTTAAAACGGATCCATTTTCATGCCATCAATATCCTACAATTAACAAAGCCACGAGGGGAGGTGAGAATCAGGAGGATCGTAACAATTGGTTGTATTTTGATTGAATCTCCATTTAACACCACATAACTTTAGGAAGCAATTAAACAACTGCTGATTGTAGATGTTATTCTGGTCTTCCTGTTGATGGTACAGTAGACATTATGTCAAGGCTGATGTTCATGAATTTTAAAGAGATCTGAAGATATTGTTCATTTGTTTGCCATATATTTACTTGATTAGCTGGAGGGTGTTCAATGCAATGCACTCTCAGTCTGATTTCTGTTTGAGATATATGTTTTTGAAGCTGTTTGATGTATATAACATAATGTGAATAATTCAGTTGTATTGTGAAATCCCATCAAACACTGAAGAAGATTTATATCTGCTCTAAAAATCATCCATAATCATGTATATGCATGGCAAATGTGATAGGCATTGAAATAATGACACCACTCTAACTGCATACTGTAAAGTGTGGTCTAGACAAATGGCCTTCCAGGTCTCAAAGTTGGCGTGGCCTTATGAATTTTGACTAGATCTCATCCCAGATTTTGGCCTGCAGACCTTGAAAGTTGTCCTGTAGAAAAATTTTTGGTCTCAACTAAAAATTCAGAGTTTTGATTTATTTCATTGGTGCATTATTCTTTATTGGTTCAAGTTTTTCAAAGTTATAGAATATAAATGATATGTTTCTGTTTTGTAAATGTATACATTGAAATAACATATTATATATGCACCATCAAAGTTTATTTCATATTTCCAAAACGTGCATAATGTTAATATTTTGAATTAAAAGTCTGTAGTCCCCCCCCCCCCCCCCCCCCCCTTATCGTTTTGAATATAATATATGTTATAACTTATCCAAATTTTGGAGTCGTTTAATTGGACATATTTTTTTTCTTCAGATTTAGTGTTGATACATGTAGAATGTTATGAAAATATGTGTTATTTGATTCACCAGTCTGAGATCATTTTTTCCATCAAAAACATAATAATGATAATAATAATGATTGGTTTTTATATAACGCTTTTCCAGCATATCCTGCTAAAAGCGCTTCGCAATACATTTGTGAAGTGTACGAAGCATTTAATTCAAAACTTTTCGTCATGTTAAAGGTCATATTAGGAAATGATCGATATTTTTTGTAAAATTGTTCAGGAAAGTTAGTTTATATGTATACAACCTTTAGTAAAATAATGAGTGTATTTTTATTCAAACTGTATGGATTGTGTGAGTTTTATAGTTACATAGTGAGTGTGCAGCTGTTGTAACTTAGCTGGCTATGGGTATTGACAAAAAGCAACTTTATCCTTTTTAATCTGTTATATCTTTTTTTGGCTGACTTGACTGTTCTGTAAATGCTTGTTTAAGTTTATTTTTCTCAATATCTAAAGTATGCCCTGCAAGTAATATTCAATATTTATTGTATGATGTAGACAATGATTGTGTTGATATATATATCATGATACATGTATTTAAAATGCACACACACACACACATTCGACATTTGAAATTGAAATTTGTCAATTATTATATTATTTAGAAAGTCAAACTAATGAAACATTTACAAATATGTCCATTATGTTTTCATTTAGTAAGGGAGTGCCCACATTGTTTTAATATTCATGGTATGTACCTTAGTGATCGTGCATGTAGTGTTAACAGACAAATACTCTTGTAAGCCCTGTATCACCTGAGGACTGGGGGCTCTGTTTCACCTGACGACTGGGGGCTCTATTTCACCTGAGGACTGTGGGCTCTGTTTCACCTGAGGATTGTGGGCTCTGTTTCACCTGAGGATTGGGGGCTCTGTTTCACCTGAGGACTGGGGGCTCTGTTTCACCTGAAGACTGTGGGCTCTGTATCCACTCATTTGTAGGGAAGTACACTGTTGCTGTAGCAACTCAAGTTTTACAGTTCACACCTATACTGGATGACAACAATAGGAAACAATTATGACAAGTAAAGTTACATCTTGATTTTCCAATAATTTCACCAAAAATTTATTTCAATATCAGTTAAACATACTATGCACCAAGCATGTATTTTGAAAGTCTGCTTGATTTGAAATGTCCTTTGTAATCAGTCGAGAAAAAAAATCCTCATCTACACAAATTCTGGATTTCTTCAACAATTTCATCTTAATTGTCTTCTACCAACCCGACTTATCTTAAATGTCTCAATAATACTAGGCAAGTTATAAATGACCTCATGAGAACAAATGATTTGATGGAATCATGAACAGTTTTAGATATGTATGGAAGGATTTGGTGTAGGTACAGAATGATTTGACTTGATAATGGAATGCTGAACAGTTTGGATTGAACAGTTTTGTGTAGGTATGATTCTGTTTAAGAATGAAACAGTTCATTAGGTATAGCAATACATTTCAGGGTGTGTAGGCGTCCTAATTATCCTTTACGCAACAGAGAAATGAACTATTCTTATGAGATACGTACCTGAACAATAACATACAGGTGGGAGACGCATGAATTTGCTGTGTGTCTTTTCATACGTAAATTGGTATATGTTTTTATTTCTCAATGACATGAGAACTCATAGTGTGACTAAGTTCAGTCAACCAAATTGCTGGAGGAATGTGTATGGTATCATGCAATTCAGAATTCCTAATAATGAATTATTGATATATTAAATATCATTGATGTTTTATTTCTTTTTAATGTCAGTATAATGTGCCCATTTTGTGACTGTTTTAAAAAGTGCCCACTCTGTGAATGTTTTGAAAACATGCAACTCTTAGTCATGTCACTGGTCACAGTAGTTCAGTGGTTAGAGTGTTCGCTTTGTAACTAGGAGTTCATGAGTTCAAGCCCCACTCATGCCATGGCCGCATCAAACCAAAGACATAAAAATAGGTAGTAATTGCTTCTTCACCAAACACTCAACATTTAGAAGTGAGAATCGTGGGTCTTTCGGATGTGACCTTGATAATGGAGATCCCGTGTCCCGGTAGGCATTGGCACATTAAAGAAACCTCACTGCTACAGCCCTGAGCGCTAAGCATAGGTCTAAATTTGTGATACTTCACCTACAGCTTATGACGTCTCAATATGAGTGAAAAATTTCCGACGGGATGTAAAACAAACAAACAATCAATCAATTTTAGTCATATCTAAAGTTCTGACATCCAGATCTAATCAAATAATGAAAAAAAAATGATATGAGCTCAGCTATATCCATCTTCATTTGATGGTCTAATATATTGTGAAATCTGATACTGGGTGGAATCACTGCTAAGTTTTTGGGGACCATTAAAGATTGTGAACCCAACTTTGCCTTTAAGTCTGCAAATATTAGTGCACCTGCATTGTTTAAGTAGTAGTTACATTCACTGATACTTTTATATTTCTTTTGAAATTGACACTGATTTTATCCTTGAAAATGAGTACGTTTGTTGCAAACTAGTTTTTTTTTTGGGGGGGGGGGGGGGTGGGGGGGGGGAGGGGGTGTTGACCAAACCTATTCTTTTTGTATTCATTACCAAATATATGGAGCAGTCATCAAGGTCAAAAGGTGCATTGGTTGTTCCATTTAATGTAACCAATGGGTCAATGATATGATATTTTATTACTTAAGTCTAGTTTAACCAGTCGTGGTAGCTCAGTGGTTATTGCGTTCGCTTCATAACCGGGAGGTCATGAGTTCGAGCCCCACTCGTGTCATGGCCGTGTCAAACCTAAGACGAAAAATAGGTAGTGATTGCTCCTTCGCCAAACGCTCAGCATTTAGAAGTGAGAATCACGGGTCTTTCAGATATGACATTAAAAACGGAGGTCCCGTGTCACTGTAGGCGTTGGCACATTAAGGAACCCTCACTGCTACGGCCCTGAGCGCTAAGCATAGGTCTAAATTTGTGGTACTGCACCTACAGCTGGTGAAGTCTCAATATGAGTGAAAAATTCTCAATGGGACATAAAACAAACAAACAATTTATACTTTTTTCTTCAAGAAATACATAAATATATAGATACAAACAATAAAATGTCTTTCTTTGTTGTTTTATTGGGTGATGAAGGTATATCATTGAGGAAAAATTGGCTTTTTCTGTTAATGTGGATTATGAATCTTTTCTGCAATACTTGTAACCTTCATCATTCAACAAAACAGTAAAGAAAGCATTTTATTGTTTGTCTTGTCTGTTGAAATCTTCAATAAATATGGAGGCTGGGCTTTGGTGCAATGACTTTGGATTAGAAATGAGAGACTCCTAATTGTTTCCAAGGGATAGAAACCTGTCAACTATTTCTAGCAGTTCTATATTGATTGTAAAAACTCTTTGTAAAGGTAATGACAAATAATTATACTGAACCTTTTAAAAATATATATATGGTACATGACATAAGGAGATGGCCAGATTTAATAGTTCATATCAGCTCTTGAGTTTGGCAATCATTATGTCATCTTTTAAATTGTCTGTATTTTCTTTGATTGCATTGTCCTCCACAGAATGAATCTACAGTGAGAAAATCAGCTTAGGACAGAAGTATGCATCAGGAATTGCTTTGACATATATTGTTAACTCCTTCAAAAACTTAGGGACAGAAGTGATTTTACAAATGTTGTTACCTTTAAACAATGATAGGATCTTTCAAATTGGGCACAATTAAACCATTTGGCTCTTCCATTCAAAGTCTTGCAATATAGACTTTAAATAATGTTTTAGATTTATGAATGGATGGCATATACAGTGTGCTTCATTGTTATTTTTCTCTTCATTTTTCTTAATATATAGATATGACTCATACTTTGACAAAGGATATGGATAGTGATGATGGAATATTAGAATTTAAGATGATTTCTATTGGTCAGCTAATGAGGTATCCATGCATACTGGGAATTTCCTTGCATTATATGGTTCAACATCTTAGGTATGGTACATGTCCTGTTTCATTTTCTCATTTTGTTTTTCATTGTGGTGTGTGATTAAATAATGAAATTAATGGTTTGTGTTTTAGTGAATAGAGATATTTTATTTGTGTATGTGTGTTAAGTGCTAAATTTTGGTTTCACATTTGCATTAAAAGTATCTGAGGGATATTTTTAATGGATATTAGCAACTTCCTCAAGTCTTTTATAATTTTTTGGCCAGTGGTACTTAGATTAAAAATACACACAGATTTAAATCATGTGTGTCATCTTAATAATCAAAGATCCTTCAAAGTCCTATCACTGAAACATTTAAGAAATTATATTTTATAACATACTTCAAAATAATAATGAAGTTTTAAAGGCCACACATTGACTAAATTTAAGCCAGATCGGTAAGATTTTAGAAAATTATATAATTTATCTATTGTTTATCTATTGTTACATAATAACATATATATTGTTACAAAATAATATATATATTTCAATTAACCATAAAATCATTTCAAAACTTGTTAAATTCAATTTCTTTTGTAATAGCAATGAAATAAGCTCTAAGAATTTAATACTAATAAACCAGTGAATAGAAATTGGGAATTTATAGGTGAGAATGCTACATATTTTAAGCAACAAAAACACTGCTGAAGGAGTTACTTAACATCGCTGTTAAATATGCTTCGGATTGTATTGATTTTTTATGCCTCTGTCATGAGATGGCTGGGATGTATAGTGTTGTCCTTTTCTGTCTATCCATCATTCTGTCCTTCCATCATAATTCACTTTCCATTGATTGTCCCTGCTTAATAGATGCACATATTCAACTGAAATTTGGCATATAGATGCATCAAGAGAATTTTATTTGGTTCTGGTTGAATAATTTTTGAAAGAGTTGTTCCCCTTGGACTTAGAAAGAAAGGTCAAAAATTTCTGACAGAGTTAACTGTCCCTTAATTGAACTCAGAAAATTTTAAACAGTTTATTTTATGTTCATGGACGTGGACACTTTGAATTGAATTATGGGTATATCATGATAAATTGTATAGATCTATCTTCTTTTTTTTTTTTTGTTGTTGTAGGTTTTGATACAAATGTCAATATTAGCTATGGTATTCTATAAATAATTGGAAACAAAAAATATTGAAAATAGTTTCAAATTACAATGTTTTGACAATTTCCTTCCAAAATAAGCAGAGAGCTAATGATATGACTGTCTTATTAGCATATTACTACCTGCTATGTCCCACCACGTTTTGGATCTGTGCATATCTAACTATACACATTTTAGTGTTTTACACATGAGACCACAAAAACCAAGGGCTATGTCACAGCAAGTGTCATGGCATAATAAAGATCCCTCCCTGCTCAAAGGCCAAAAGCACTGAGCATAGGTCTAAATTTTTCAGCCCTTGACCGGCAATGGTGACGTCTCCATATGAGTGAAAAATTCTCAGGTAGGACATTAAACAATATTCAACTAACATATGATCTAGCTGTAACAATGAATTTATAGGTCTGATTTGCCCTTATTCCCATACATACAGTCCCTGAAATGTTCTATGTTACCATTTTCCTGTTCCCTCACCGTGTGTTTAGCATGCACTCGTCATGCGTTCACCGTTCATTCAGTGTACATTCACTGTTCGTTCAGCATGCACTTTCCGTTCATGGTTTTGCATTCACAAGCCATTCAACATGTGCTCGCTGTGCATTCACAGTTCACAGTTTGTTCATCATTCAGTTTTGCATTGTCATTTGGAACATCAATGCAAAAGGAGCAATATTTATGGCAAGGAGAAATGAAAGGAACGTGTACAGAAGTAACTATCAATCATTAATTGCTGATGTAATATGCCATGTTGTTCAATATTTTCTCAAAACAAAATGATAACATTTAGGATCAGGATGCAGTCAATCTTTCATAAATGTTTTCTGGTCAAAAGATCGTTAGAAATAAATATTTTTTACCAATGTTGCAACATTATTTTAAAATGTTTCCTTAAGTGGTATAGCTATGAATTAACAATCAAATTGCATTAAATTATGAAATTTTAACAGGGTATTCTAGAGTAACCCAAAGTACTCTAGCAAAAATTCTAAATATGATATCAAGCATGCATTTCTTTTCTACTTTAACATGAACACATGTATCTCTACATGTAATACTGCACACAATGTACATGTGAAATTTGCTTTTGTTTGTGTATGGTTGCTGCATGCATTGATGTAAGATTTATAATCATTTAATGAGAAATATACACATTAAGTACTTGTACAAAAATGTAGTGTGCTTTGTTTGGACTAAATATATTCAGAACTGTAGAGCATGCAGATTCCTGATTCTGTATAATTCTATTATTTATTCATTGAATAAATATATATGTACATATAATTTTTCTCATCTGATTATGAAATAAATAAGGAAAAATCAGATATATTCGCTCTGCGTTCACCGTGCATTTACCATTTGCTCAGTTAATTCACCATTTGCTCATTGTTCCAGTGGGAAAGTAGAATGTTTCAGGGACTATTGGAATATGAACTCCATGTCAAAACTTTGTTTTCTTTCTATAACCATGGTTGACATGAAGTCCCTCTTAGAATTTTTCACTCATATTAATACATCACAAGTTGTAGGTGAAGTACCACAAAATTAGACTTATGCTTAGCACTCAGAGCCATAGAAGTGAGGGTTCTTTAAAATGCCTGCCTTGACACAGGACCTCCATTTTAAGGTCATATCTAAAAGACCAGTGATTCTCAATTCTAAATGCCAAGCGCTTGGCGAAGGAGCAATCATCACAAATGTTTAGTCTTAGGTTTGATGTGGCCATGGCACAAGTGGGGCTTGAACTCACAACCGCCTGGTTACGAAGCGAATGCTCTAACCACTGAGCTGCCACACCTGGCTTCTATAATGATGTGAGAAGATGATGCATGTGAGCAACACATAAGGCTTTTATGACCAGAGAATTATTCAACAAGTAAGAACTTTCAACAACTTGGGGATGAAATCAAATAGTGTATAGTGCACAAGTTATATAACACCCTTGTAGATTCATTAATCATGTTAGTCTGGAAACAAAAAAAATGAAATCTTGATTATTAGTATGTGTATGTACTTGAAGGCATATAACTTTGATAACAAGTCATTGATTGCCAGACCTAGAAGTTTAACTCAGTGCTGCTGAAATTCTCAGACATCACTTGTCAGTAAATATACATGTATTTGATATTTACTTGGATACATTTTAGAAGATTGATATTTAACTCCTAAAACTAATAGAAACTTTGCTACCCAAGGTAAGGGTATAAAATCTCAATAGATAGTATTATATTATGTTAACCCATGAAGTATCACAGGTGTATGGGATAAAAAGAATTTAGCTTCAGCCTGACACTGTTGTCAACTGTAGAGACAGATTGTTATTTGTACTGCCTACATTTATCTTGAATGAAATGTCCATCCTGCTGGGGTGTCCACTTGTCTGCTAAAGAATTGTTCTGTAGGAGGGAAGGAGATGCCACATGATTTTACATGCAAGACGTAATGGCTGCAGACTTTATTTATTCTATGTCAGGTTGTGTGATTTTATTTTGATGGAAGTAAAGATATTGGTTAATTTGTCTGTGTTTACTTGATCTGAGTCTGGTTGAAGAAAGGACAGGTTTCTACATGTGTGCACTCTGGTGGAAGTGTGTTGTAGTCTCTTGTTGGTCTCAAAACTACTTATCTCCACTAAGTGTTGCTTTTAACATGTCTCTTAAGTCTGTATAGAAATATAGCTAGATTTCCAAATTACGCAAGAATTTGTGTAATAATAATCATGTTGTAGGTTAATTTATTTTTGAGTAGGGAGTTTGCAAGTATATGCATGTTAGGATGTAGAGAAAGCATATAATCCTGCAATAATAATGTGGAGACAGAAAGGGGGTGGCAGAAGAGAGGGTAAAGAAGAAAGGAAATAGAAGGAAAGGAAGAGGGGAGAAAGATAAGGGAGGAGGGGTTGTGAGAGGTGGACATCTCTGTTTACTCATGCCCTCCTTACTCCATAAATTTGCATCTCATGAATCATTCATAGAAAAAATGTTCCATGCATCATAATTGTATCATGTGCAATTCTTTATCATCAGAATGATAATTAAGCACAATTCTTCGTATCTTTAGGACAGATGCCCTTAGTAGCTAGCTCCCACCAATTTTTAAGTGCTTTACTAAGATGACATGGAGGTGCTATACAGTAAAAACTCCCAGTAATTTAAATTTCATAAGAAAATCCAGTTCCAAATATCATAACAAAACAGTTCATGGTAGACATTGGGGTTTATTCTGCTGTGAAGGGGAATGACATTTTCTTTGATCTGCTGTATTGGTTGCAGTTACATGCATATACATTAAAGAAATAGTGCAACAAACTTTTTAATTTACTCAACAGGTTTCAAGAGGTTAGTTATACACAACAGAAAGTGTAGTGACTGGGGGATTTAAATTAACCTCCTGAATATTTTGGCAAAAAGTCAGAAAATGATCAGCTGATTTGAAAAACAGAATACCAGTAGCTTCGTGGATATTGTGATTTGTAACATGTACTGTTTCTTTTATTATTATTATCTTTATGATTTCACTGCATGTTGAAATATTAGTTGAATCATTGATTTCAAACACTCTTTGTGGAAAAAAAAAAAATCGGATAGAATTTCTGCCCCACAGACAAATTTTATGTTCTGATATGTTATATATATTGTATATTAGTACTTCAAATATGAAATTGTATATTTGATATGAACTTTTTGTTTTCTTGAGCAAAAGATAATGATAGGGAAAAATGATAAGGAATATATCATTTATTTTTGGCCAATTAATACAGTACATTATTAAACTGGGTTTAGGAACAGTTGATTTATGCCTCAGTAATATAAATAAATTGATCAACAATTTATAAATCATAAATTGCACCAATTATGCTAGGCTGTATGATTTGTACAGCACTGATTAGCAAAACATTCCCAACCTTCATTCAATTTTTTAAATCATGTATTTGCATGAACTTTATTGTTATATTTTTTAACGTCTTCATCCAGTAATATTTACAGAAGATTACATGATATGTGTGCTGTGTTACTGTTTAAAAAAAAAAGATATAAAATATATTCTATATGTTAATTCTTCTCCTTTCTAATAGGCACATATTAAGTTATTGATGATCAGGTGATTCAATTTCATGTAAAGCAATTAGTATTTCAAAATCACTATTAGTCATGATTAACTACGACATCTTTAGATTTCCAAAACACTCTCATGGCAAGAGTAGTACTGTTTGTAAACACTGAAAGACCTACATTTTATACCCAAATAAATTTATATTTGTAGCAGCTGATTACAATCCCATTGTATCACATCAATTAAATGTAGGAAATTTGTTTACCCAGTGAATTAATGAAAGACTAAATTGTTATTGAATTGATCGGACATGCATACACACAGAGATTTTGTATCGTAAATAAACCTTTGAAACTAGTCATAGGGTTTGGGGGATGGATTTTAAATTTCTCAGGTAAGGAGAGACTGCACACGGGTATGAAAGGTAGTGAACAGGTTGTTTACATCTGGTTGCTAAGGACCAGATCACCTGAAAGACTCGGGCGACAATGGCCGACAGGCAGGAAAACATGTGACCAAGTTTTGCAATCAATCAATCAGAACCAAAGCTTGATCGCTCCAGTTTTTAAAGAGGACTCTTGAACAAAGAAAAAGTTGAAGTAACATGGATTATATAGCGCTTATATGCTGTGACTTGGCTTAGGAAATGCATATGTGTTAGTAAGTGTGATTAATTCATTATTAGGCTTCATAGTGAAGTAATGTGAAACAGATTACCTATTTTTTTATTATTGGAATTTAAAGTCAATTTATTTAGCTCTACAGAAAACCTGATATAGAAGAATGAAGGTAGTATGAAGAAAATCAATAGGCACATCTGAAGTGCAAATATGACGTAATATTTATTCCTTAATTTTCATCATTGCCTGATGCTTGAAGCTGCAATGACATTTTGTAAACATTGCAGGTTTAATAAAGAAAGTGTTATTTTATATTTAACCTCAATGGAGGTGAAATGTGTACAGTTATACAGGGCATTTTATCATATCCTAGCTGTGCTCGAGTTTAAATCTCGTGGAAGATTTTCCTTTGCTGTAGAAGACTCGTTTCATATGTAGCATTAAACTTTGTCTACAATGTAGATTAAATCATAATGTTTTGTTTAGAAGAATTCTGTTCAAAGGATAAAATTGTGAAATTTAAGATTTCTGTTGCATGTGCAGCTCAAATTTTTACGTCATCCTTTCAATAAAATCCTTAACATTATTATAGTCATTAATTGTAATTGACTGTATATAGAAATAAATTGATTTGATCAACCTGATATTTTTCCGTAGACAGTCTTTAACAAACCTGATATCCATTTTATTTTGCTGAGGCCCACAATGGACAATTTATGATTTCTTACAAATATGATGTAAATTTTGGCAGCATCCTTCAAATCTTGAAAGGTTATATGCATCACTTAGAAGTCCATTTATGATTATTCAGAGTGTAGGTAATTAATTGCTTGATTTTATGAACTAATTAACTCAATAATGTAACGGTAGTAATTGTGGGATGTTGCAAACTGAGTAATAAAGTTTTCCAATGTTGTCCGTGTAGATGGAATTACATTTCTTAATCTGGAGAATTTATTCATAACACATTTAGACATTGCATGGACCCACTTCAAAACCACAGCATATCACATTAAATATGCAGTCAATAATTCATTATGTTGTACTTCATTTCATAGACTTTAGTAGTATCTTGGTTTAGCTGTTGATTAAATTACAGCATTATTAATCTATTATACATGTAATATTAGCATATATTCCCCGTTTTCTTCTGTTTGCATGTCATTTTTTTGCTCTTTTAGAATTCTGAATATAAGGTAAATTATAACCCGCATGCATGTTTTTATCACTGAAATGTACTAAATGGTCATGATGTTGCAAAAACATTTAAATTTTGTGTGACAGCAAAGGATTTTATTTTTTTTATTTACAAGTTAACTGGTATTTCTAGATAATTTATTAATCTCTTAATTTTCTTAAAGTTTGTTTGTGAAAACTGCAAATCATGGTTAAAAAAAATTAATCAGAAATTAGGAATTATATTCAGAAAACTTCTTATCAATTCTGTAGGGTGAATACAATTAGATTCTTTGGCAAGTGGTAAATTCTGCAAATTTGAGAGAGAGAGAGAGAGAGGAGAGAGAGAGAGAGAGAGAGAGAGAGAGAGAGAGAGAGAGAGAGAGAGAGAGAGAGAGAGAACAAATTAATGTCAATGATTTAGACAGTTAAATTGTAAATAATTAAGATATATACTACATGTTTGTAGATATAAAAGGGTTTAAATCTTATAATTATCATTTTAGGGATATGAAATCATCACCAAAATTACCTAGGAGAAAATACTAAGGAGAAAGTTGTGGTTATATTTATGATAAAGCTTCTACAATGACTTTATGTACAATATTAATTGAACAATCAATGATTTATTGAAAAGAAATCATTGTTAGAGGGCTTACAATCGTTAAGGGTTTAGTTATAAGGTTAATCTATGTACCAATAGTGGACCTATATATAGAATTGTTGCAAGGAACTGACAATTACACTGTATGCACAGACAGGTGCTTGTAATATTTCATGTGATAAGTATTAAAATCATGGATGGCGGCCAGATGGACAATTTAGTTGTCAGGTCATCAATTTCTTAGAGTACTTTAGTAATGTTCAGGGAGACCGGGGGTATTATTGATGTCCTACTCAGAGTTTTACAGGTCATAAAATGGAAGAAATTGTAAATGTATATCCATTATTTCACACATAATCAGCCTGATATATAGCCACTACAAGCAAGCCTGACATATAGCCACTACAAGCAAGCCTGACATAAAGCCACTTCAAGCAAATCTGATATATTGCCACTGCAAACAAATCTAATATATAGCCACTACAAGCAAGTCTGATATACAGCCACTACAAGCAAGTCTGATATATAGCCACTACAAGCAAGTCTGATATACAGCCACTACAAACAAATCTGATATATAGCCACTACAAACAAGTCTGATATACAGCCACTACAAACAAGTCTGATATATAGCCACTACAAACAAGTCTGATATACAGCCACTACAAACAAGTCTGATATACAGCCACTACAAACAAGTCTGATATACAGCCACTACAAACAAGTCTGATATACAGCCACTACAAACAAGTCTGATATACAGCCACTACAAACAAGTCTGATATACAGCCACTACAAACAAGTCTGATATACAGCCACTACAAACAAGTCTGATATACAGCCACTATAAACAAGTCTGATATATTTCCACTACAAACAAGTCTGATATATTTCCACTACAAACAAGTCTGATATACAGCCACTACAAGCAAGTCTGATATATAGCCACTACAAACAAGTCTGATATACAGCCACTACAAACAAGTCTGATATACAGCCACTACAAACAAGTCTGATATACAGCCACTACAAACAAGTCTGATATACAGCCACTACAAACAAGTCTGATATACAGCCACTGCAAACAAGTCTGATATACAGCCACTACAAACAAGTCTGATATATAGCCACTACAAACAAGTCTGATATACAGCCACTACAAACAAGTCTGATATACAGCCACTACAAACAAGTCTGATATACAGCCACTACAAACAAGTCTGATATACAGCCACTACAAACAAGTCTGATTATGTCTGATTGATATTTATACTGGTATCTAACTATTTGGATCAATTATTGCCAACATATACGTTTAAATTTTAAAATAATAACAGAGTTTCCGCATACATATACTTCAGTTTTGTAAATATAGGTACAAGTGTTTACTATAGGTGCAATCTTTTTTTTTTTTTTCTTTGAAGACATTTACTCTATTAGTTTGCTTTCAATCATATCTCCAATGGGCTCTACATAGTGATGTTTGAAACTGAAAAATATGCCACAGAGACGCGTTACATGTACCCACAACATTCCGAGTGAAGTCAACAACAAAAAAATTGATTAAAAAAAGGTGTGAAAAACCTTTAAGTGTTAGGGATATTGATTTCAATCAGACAAGGCCATTAGAATCAACAAACAGCTAACTTTTTAATATTAGCCTTGCAGTAATGAGTGTAATGAAGCCAAATTAGATTTCTTTTTCTATATAATTTGAGAGGGGGGGGGGGGGGGGGGGGGACTTATGCATAATTAAATGTGCACTTTTTTTATTGTTAAATTTCAAAACTTATGAAATTTGGCATTCAATATTGACATCATATGTTTTAGAAATTACTCAAAAGTTTCCAAAATTAACAAGTACATACAAGCAATTAGAGAGAGAGAGAGAGAGAGATTGACACATCAAAAGAAAGTGAACATTAATATACATTTGAAAAAAATGAATATTTATAAGCTTAATATATTTATAGTCTTTCCATATTCATACAAAATGGTGTTTATTATATAGTGTCTCTCAGCTGATATGCATATAATTTTGTAAAAGTTACTGAAAAATAAGCTGATGTTGCAGGGATTTCGACAGTTTCATTCAATTCAGTCAGTATTTTGCAAAGTATATGGGCTTATAATGATCTTATTTGTAAATACAATCTGTCATTATAGGTTGAATGCTGTATGGTATGTTTCATACCAATTGTTATGCCATTATTTACATACTGACTACAACAAGGGGTACTTTAATGTACTCTTCCTAGGCACCTGATCCCACTTCCGGTGTTTGGGGGGGGGGGGGGGGGGTCATTGTGTTCACTTTTCTTTTTTTTTTTATTAGTGGCCATATTTAAGTAAAATGTATATAAATATATTATACTCCTCTGAAATGAATTTAAGAGGACACTGCATGTATATGGGTATAAATAAGGTTGTGCAAGATTGATATAAAATTTCCAATGCATTTTTTGCATGTTGATCACCTGAATTGGGTCCTGTATAATTCAATAAAACAGGTTTCATCAAAGAGATTTAAAAGATTTTCAAATTAAAAAAATCCAATTATATATTGGACATTAACAGAGTGTGTGTGTGTATATATATATATATATATATATATATATATATATATATCATAGGTTTAAGTGAACAAATCCTTTATAGTCAAAGTTTAATATGTTTCATTTTTTAAGTGTTAAGAAACAGGGTAAACCAATACTTGGGATATTGTTTTGATGGGAGGTTTGTACAGAGAGATAAAGTAGGTGGAGATTTAGCTGTTATCTTATTCTACAGATAAACACATTCAGATTTAGTTCAAAGGTCTTCACACCTTTTTTTATGACGACTTTGTATGGATCCGATATACCTTTTTTTTTTTTATTTAATTTTGTTTATGCTTCTTTCATGTACACACGTTGTATATAGCAGAGTGATATGCGCATGCTCTTTAGTTTGGAAGGGACTTGTGGCTAGTTAATCCATTTGGTGGATTTCAGGTTTTATTGTAATTGTGGTTTTGTGTTTCACCTAATTAAGGTTAGTTTTGTATTTTCTGCATCAATAAGTTCAATTATGTCCAAAATTCAGAGAAATTAACTTGAAGATAAGGTTTGATTTCAATGAAGTGAGATTAGGGAGGTATGGATTTCGTGTAAGAATTAGGTACCCAGTACCACTGTAAATGTATTGTGTCTCCCTTGAACAAATTAAGAGACCTGTTTAAACGCAAATTTAGTTATCTGTTTAAACTACTTCAACGAAAAGGTGTGACAGGCGCTGAGTATACTTGAACAGTACAATGTATCACATATCAGACAATTTATCTCTAAACTTGAATGTTGAGCCTTTTTGAGATTTTCTGTCCACTTGAACATGTTATTTCCCAACTAACAAAATTTAAATCTTAGAATTTTTTGGTCTGTTTTGTTACATATGCATTTATCAATTTCTTTCTTTGTTCTTAATTGTGGAAATCCTTGGACTGCATAGTTTGGAAAGGGTAATTGTTGATTTATCGTGTTTGATTGAATTGTCAGACAGTCCCGTAATATATCATAGTTCAGGATTTTGGACCAGGCTACCAGAACTGTCTGTTAATGTTCTAAGAGAGAACTTATGGTTAACAGAGGCAATCCGGGCATTCTGTTGCTGATGTTTGAGGAGGAACGGTTCAAGGACAGAAGCTGCATGCATGCATCTCAATCCCAATCATAATATTAGGAAATGAAGCTTGAATAGGTGCTAATTTCTTTTTGGAAAGTTGTGTGGTGATGTTTGATGAATATTTCTATGGAATACAATTTGTGTAGGACTGAATTTATTTTCTAATGGTCAAATATCCATTTATTCACTCAGTAATTATCGTCAAAATGTAAGAAAAAAAATTACTGCAAAATTATCTTAGCAGAAGATGAAAGGGGTTTAATATATATTGCTTGCAGTTATTGCCATCAACATACCCAGAATCTTGGATTCTGGGCATGCCCAACACATTTGGCTGAATCTTACAATGAGAGACTGAGCTATTTTTTCTTATTGGATTGACAAGCGTTTCCACCCTAAATTTTAAGGGAGGTGGGTCTTTATCTTTCAAGTATGTATAAGTAACTGTAACAACATGGACACAGATTTCGGTGTCTTTGTGTTTTAGAATCACTGATGTCTTAAATTATATTTCATTATGTTAGAAGCTGCTGTGCTATTCAAATACACAATCCTAGGTATCACTTGATGGAAACATCAGATATCAGAATGACTTGCAGATTTATTGGCAGTCTGGGATTTAATTTAAGATAAGACCATAGCATCATCGGGCAATAAACAGGATTACATATACAGTAGAACTGACCAATCTATAATGAGCAAAATGGCCTGCATGGTCAGATGTGATGATCACACCTTGATCTGAACATTTCACAATTATATACTGCCCTGTAACAGTAGTATACCACTGTCCTCCCTGTATTCTGGATTAAGTTGTTTTTATTGCAAGTTGTGTGTGTGTGTGTCACAATTAATTAAAGCATTTAAAACAAAGATTCAGAGATATTCTTGGCTTATTCTTGGTAATGATAATTAAGTCATAATTTAGACTTGCAGAATAAAAATGTTTTGTGATTGCTTTCGGTAATCATAAATCATAATTAGAACTGCAGAATAGATGTATTTTGCGATTGGCTGATATCTTGCAGTTTTGTTGCATGCTTTATCAGCCATTAAGCTCAGTAGGGGGTATTATTCCCAGAATCAATCAGTATTGATCTTCATGTTCTTTTCTTCATTAGACATTTTTGCTGTAATTATTAAGCTTGTTTGAATAATCATAGAAATAATTTGTTTTGCAATAGAGATGAGCAATATAATATTGGTGTTGGTGTATATATATTTTAACTCGTGCTTTAATTGCTCCAGTCAAATTTCTTTGAGGTTTACTTATTCTTATTACTGAATTACTACATGCACATGTACTCAGGTTAATGGATAGTAATGGTAACAATAATACTTATTTATGGTTTATATAACTTATTATTTATTTTTTGTTAGTCTACTTAATTTTCAGAGTTATATTTATATCAGCTGTCACAACTGTATAGTTGTTAAGTTAGTATTTTGTTGTTAAGTGAGTACATTTTTCTTATACACTTACAAGATTTTGAATGGACAGCAGTGCTGAATGTGCTCTAAACTCTTTGCTGCAATGTTTGTGTGAAGGCTATTTAGCTGTACTCAGGGTACTAATTTCATTAAACATTTTATCTGCCAGTGTGATTGAAACAATACAGACCTACAATCAGCAGTAATTGAATACTGAATAAATACAGTAAATTTTATCATCTTTGCCAACAATTAGCATTCTAATGTGTGTGGTGTCTTCAGGTCTTGTAGCATCAATGACACCGTTGTCGATGATGAAGAACATTCCTTACTTTTACAAGTTCATAAATTCATTAGTGACAATGAAGGAATATCATACAGCAGAAGTATGTTTGTGGACAGTAATACATTTTAAAAGTGACCTTAAACCAATTGCATGGAATTATTAATCTAAAGATTTTAACAAAGCTTTGACACTTTCATTTTATTAACATTGTTGTCAAACTATAAGATATTTTGAAGAAAAGATGACATATTAAAATGATTCATTACATGTAGTCACTGCTGAGATATTTATGCAGAAATTTAACCTATAGTAATGATTTCATTGGCCAATAAGTTTGAAGTTGGAGAATCGTCAACCCATATCTTCAACTCTCTCTTGCAGTTGATGTATTCAGTATTAGGTATTTTAATATAGTGCTTAAATGCAATTAATGAGTAAGCAGTATTTTGTTGTTAAGTGAGTACATTTTTCTTATACACTTACAAGATTTTGAATGGACAGCGGTGCTGAATGTGCTCTAAACTCTTTGCTGCAATGTTTGTGTGAAGGCTATTTAGCTGTACTCAGGGTACTAATTTCATTAAACATTTTATCGCCAGTAATGTTAACATCACCAAAAATTTACTGTGCCGTTACACTTGTACCTCCAGTTACTGCCATTTCGATGCTGAGATAAGCTATATGTATTATGTGGCCGTAGCTGTCAGATACCAAAGATATGCCAGTTCAATAAAAAGCAATGCACTGTTAATTAGTGATGCATGTAAGTGGTAAAGTATTGTCTAATTTATATTAAATGTGTCCAACTTCTATACTTTTGTATTCAACATAATGAATTGTCATTTATTTCCATAGAATAAAATTAGAGTTGATCATAAATAGTTGTTGTGATTATCATACTGCCCATTATATGGTTAATTCCCATTTTTCTTGTACTTTATACTCTAAAGACCATATCATCAAGACTGGGTGTCTTTGAAATTTTATTCATTTAGCCTTGCAGCATGAAACATAAAGCACAATGTAATTTCAGAGTTCTGCATTTTCATCATTTTCTGACAAAGGTTTTGGGGTTTTTTTTCTGTATTGATTTTTTTCATCAAAGATTTGTGTTTTAGGCCAGAGAGCTAATTGGCTTTGAATTTTTTTTTTTTATCATTATGTTTCTCCAATGATGGAATTTAATATCTGTATGTGTAAGAAATGGAAGTTCAGATACTGTTGCCCCATGGGAATCCGGGTTGTTAGAATAGATCCTCAGCAACCCTAGCTTGTCGTAAAAGACAACTAAATGGGGCGTTCCTTCAGATGAGACCGCATAAACTGAGGCCCCGTGGCACAGCAGGTGTGGCACGTTAAAGATCCCTCCCTGCTCAAAGGCCATAAGCACTGAGCATAGGCCTAAATTTTGCAGCCCTTCACCGGCATGAGTGAAAGATTCTCGAGCGGGACGTTAAACAATATATAATCAATCAAGGACTGTTTTTGCTTCGTTTCTGTTTTTAATTGTTGCAGACATATGCCATTTTTCCATATTACACATTTCAAAGAAGTTTTTTTTTTATGGAATTCATATTTTGCAAATTGATTTGAAAAAGGAAGATTGTAAAAAGAGAGCATGTTTCAATGTATATAAGGTAGTTGGTGTAATGAAACATATGGCGAAATTCACATCACATCAAGATCAAGTGGAGTTGACTGTCTTTCACTGGACTTTGAAAATTCATAAAAATTACATGCTATTCTTTGCTTGTGAAGTTGATTAACTTTGAATGTGTGGTTGTGTGTTGAGTTTGAATTTAACTTACCTACTTTAGCGGTTAAACAGTTAAATGGACTTTATTGAACGGAATAAAATCTAGTGTGTCACAATGTACAATGATGAGTTCCAATAGGTCAAGTCTGAGTTTCTGGAAACGGTGTAATAATGTGCTGCTTGTAAGCCTTGTAAGATCAGAGCTTTATGATCTGCATGATTTTCCATTTAGCTTGTGAAATATTAATATTGTGATGATTAGGTCAGATATATTGGATATATATCAATACCTGCACAAGACCACTTCTACCTCATATATTGATGTTGATATAGAATTTCTTATTCTCAAGAGAAAAATCAGGTGAAAAACCCTTACACCTTGCTGTCAGATATGCAGTGGCCTAATCAATCATTGTTAATTTCAGCCTAAGTATAGAACCTCTTAATCCTTTCCTTATTAATAAAATGCAGCTCCCAGTGGAGCTATATTCTTATTGAATCACAATTATGACAATGCTCACTATGTATACAGAGGGTCGTACGCTCAATTTCAGATTATGACACAATTAAGTCTTTTATATAGGTTGTGAATAAATTGCAAAGCAAATGCTTGGCTTGGTGCATGTCAAAAGTCTTTCAAATGAGACCTTGAACTCCAGATTTTGTTAACCTCCAGTGGCAGTAACAAAATTACTAGCCCAAGATCATCTGTTACTAGCCCTGATGAACTGCGGAAAGTTAATATAACAAAACACGTAAAAAATGGAATACATACATGTAAGTTGAAATATAAATATGCAAACAATCGTCAGTTTCATTATTTTACCCAGAACTTTTCTCAAATTTTGTTACATAATTGAAGGTATAAACTTTACGAAAATAGCACATTTCTAAAGTTGAAAATTCTTGTTTAAACACAAAATTAAAACTTTTTTAAGGCCTTTTAAAAATACATTGAGACAACTCCTTTCAATCTGCGTACACATGCACACAGACAGTAAACCGTGCAGCATGTCGTCTAGCAGGAGTATACAATGGTTAGACCCAGAATTTTGACAGATTATGCAAGAAAAGGGGTTGAAATAGAACAAGATAAAACTCATATGAATAAGGATAAAATTTACATGGGGATCAGTAACCAAAAGCTAGGAGACACACATGCAAGGCTTTAAATGCAAATACTATTTTTATCTGAGCATTTCACATATTAGTTTAAAAACATTGTTTGGTCAATAGGGGGACATGGACAGTTTCTGTTAGAATAATGGTTCGTAATTACTTAATTAGAAAAAGCAGCTAGAAATAATTCCATTCTTGAAAAGCGAGTCTGGACCCCTTAATAGGTACTTAAATAAGTTTCTACTTAGCCTGACGGGCTAACATAGCGTTGATTTTTGTCTCCCAACCTCTAAAATGCCCAATGATAAAACCCTCTTTATGGTGAAAATATTAAGCTGAAGGAAGGTGTTTATACCAAAAACAATGGTATACTGTCCTTTAGTGAATCTGGAATTCTGAATCATTGTATAATTATTGATGCTTGGGATGGGTCATTAATAATACCAGAAGATCAAATATTCATCAACATTTCTTTTTTTTTCAGCTTGAATCACAAGAGGATGCAAAATTAAGCCAAATTCTATCCAAGCAAAAACAGCACAAGGAACAGCTGCACCAAAGTAGACAGCATCCATCACCAGAACCTCTTCATCTGACAGCAAGTCACCACCCCACCCCTCCTGAACAGCAACCTTATTGTAGCATTTCCACCTCAACCCAAGAACAAAATCAGTCAATTGGAAACAGCAAGGACTTCAGTTAGTATTTACAATAGTTAAAAAATATGTGAAGTCATCTTTAAATTAGTGTGTTCAAAATTTAGTGCAGTTATAATGTTTAACAATAATTTCATAGCACTATAGACCATAAGCAATTTTTCACTAGAAAACTAGGTTTTGCCTGAGACATCAGGCTAGTACTGTATTTATCCTATTGAGTGTCTCGGGCATTTAGAAAATTGGAAAAAAAGGGGGGGGGGGGGGCAATTTATATGCACAAAATGCCTACCCAAGGTCACTGCACAATAAAATAGACCAAGCTTGTGAGGTCTGCTTCTGCAAAAGAATTCAGTCTATTTGTTACATATTTTTCAAATTCTCTGTTTGTTGTTATATATGATAATATCATTTTTATACATTTGATATATGTCTCACCCAGTTTATCTTTGGTGGTGTGACTATTTAAAAATAAATGATAGATATATGGTCAGATGACTGCTTGAATCAGTGTCTCTGAAAGAGAGTCCATGTGAGGTCAATGGTGAATTTCAGTTTATATTTTATGGTATCCAATGTTTTTGCCTTTGATTTCATTACAAGTGGTAATGATAGGCATTTCCTCATGAGCATTGCTGCTGTTGTAAACAATGCATGTATGAATATTAACATATGTTATACATCTATTTTAATGGCTGGAGAAACTGACAAAAATGAAAGTAGAATGTAAATTTTTTTATGGTGTGACCATTAATTGAGACAAATAAAGACCCTTAATTAACATCTTGCAACACAACTTTAGACATTTGATCCCCCTATTCATTTACACTGGAAATGTAACACAGTTGATGTAAACAGTGTATTGTGAGGTCATATTTAGCTTTGCCATTTTTTCTTTCAAACCAAGCAATTATCAACAGTAATAAAACATTTGTGCCATGATAAATAATGAGAATAGTCCATTTTCGAGTTGCCGTATTCCGGCATGATTCTAACATTTACTTTGTATTTGATGCGGGCACACCAACATCCGGTTTTCAACATGAATTTCTGAAGTTTTATAGTACCAGAATTAAAGTGATTTTTACTGGATCGAGAAGTTACATGTCACTTTTATAGAAAAGATAACATGTTAAGATATGTCAACTTGCAGCAGACTTGAATTTAAGTGTATCAAGGAACGGTGCATCTCTAATTTCGATGGCGTCATCATTCCGGTGATTAATTGATCTTTTCTAGATAGATGATGCTCCCCGGGTTCCCTGCAACAATTGGTAGTTGTTATACCGAAAAAGCTTGGGGAAAAGATGTGGTGTTGGTTCACAATCTACCAAATGTCTGGAGCATAATCTGACATGACATGAGCAGTTGTAGTCACAACACATTAACACTTCAAGCCATTTTCTACAGATTTTGGACTGTTTAAATGTGGGAAATGAAAAGAATTTCACATCAGCCATGAATCCATATCTCCCCTCTTCCTCATATCTAATGTACATCATTCCACAACACAATAGAACTTGGGCATTTTGCAGCAGACAAACTTGTTTCTAACAAAAACAATTGTACTGGAAGTGATGCGCCCCTCAATTTTACAAAAATCATGTGACTTAAGTACTATGTAAATGTTGAAAAATGGGCTATTGTCTAGCTATAGATATATGGTACAATGTTCTAGTTACATTCACCCCGTGGGGATCCGGGTTGTTAGAATAGATCCTCAGCAACCCTAGCTTGTCGTAAGAGGCAATTAAATGGGGCGGTCCTTCGGATGAGACCGCAAAAACCAAGGCCCCGTGACACAGCAGGTGTGGCACATTAAAGATCCCTCCCTGCTCAAAGGCCATAAGCGCCAAGCATAGGCCTAAATTTTGCAGCCCTTCACCGGTAATGGTGACGTCTCCATATGAGTGAAAGATTCTTGAGCGGGATGTTAAACAATATATAATCAATCAATCAATCAATCTAATTACATTCAGGCTTCTATAACTACAGCTCCACATATACACATTGAAAGTGAATAATTATATTTAGATAAAAATTGACTGATAATAGTTTCTTTGAATATGCACATAGAAATAATTTGCAATAACAGTTGTGAATTTAGTTCATTTTTGTGATGATTTCAGCAAATTCATATGTTTTGAAGATGACTTGGCGAAAATTGTTGTATCAATATCTTGGCATCATATATTTCAAAGCACTATATATATAGATGTAATTGTTAGTAATTGTTAAAAAAAAAAAATTTTAAGCAGGAGAAAGTTGCATAATTCATGAGGTCTTTAAAACAAATTTTAGTGAGGAAAACATGATAGTTCCGCATGAGTGACAGTGACATTTTTCCAATGCACTTTGGGTAATCCCCGTTATATTTCAGATTATGAAAAGCAAATCATGTAACAAGTCCCCAAGTGTTATCATTGGAGCAAACTTGCTGTGTCACTTTGCGAGATTCGATCACTTTAAGAAATAAATTTCATTTTTGAAAGTACATTGGAGTAAGAATTGCGGCACGTCATACCGGCATATTTTCATGCATTATGCCAAGATGAAGTGACACAGTTCAGGCATTACATCCATGTATGTTCAAATTGTTCGGTGATCTTGTATATCTTACAGCGATATTGACAGAAATCTTTTTGATATCCCCCTCCTTGCACTGACACTTTAACAAAGAATTCTATATAGCAAAAGAATATTAAAAGTTTGCTCATCCATCAGTCATTATCCATCTATCACAAAAAACCTACAACACAGACCTTTACTTGGTTTGCAAATACTACATACTTGAAAGGGCCATTAAAGAAAACGTATGCTGTCTTTTGCTAAACAAACTTCTACTCGAAGATTGGTCAGAGCACAATTCTTTAATTTGGTCACTGCCATTGTCACATACTCCCATGAATGCCAAATGCAAAAATCAGAGTAGAAAACCGTTAAATTCTGTAATAACAAAATGCTCTCATGTCGCAATCAGTGCCAGAAAATGTTTTGAACCGTTGATTTCCCGACACTTAATGGCTGAATACACCAATCAACAATGACCATCACAATAACATTGATCACTATAATACTGCAACAGTTAAACTACAGTGTGAAAAATTACCGTGATTTCATCTGATTTTACACTGTGTTCAAATTATAAGTAGAATCAGTTAAATGCCTCTTTTGTATTGATATTAAATTCCTCACTTAGAGAAAGAGAAACAGGTCACTATTAGCAAGGCTGTGTTATGATTTAGTCAGGAACTTGTTGAATTTAAAAGGTTGTTGTTGGTTTTTTTTTAATCTAAATTATCTGGTGGGAGACTATTATGTTTAAAGTATGTGTGTGTTTAATGTGTATTATATATACATCAAAGAGTGTAGAATTGCAACATCATGCTTATGTCAATATTCAGTTTGGTTCAGATCTATGATGTCAACATTACTAAAGGCATGGCTTTAACATTGTTATGGATTTTATATGAAGTTCAGTACATTTAAATATAGCATAAGGCAAGACATCAAGAAAAACCTTTTGTGCATTTAGAACCACTTTGTCAAATTTCAGCAATTAATTACTATCATCACATTAATTAACACACTTAGTCTAGTGTTGAATTGTGTTTATGGGGAACCTGCTATTGTGTTTGATGATAGGGGAATTAAGAGGCATATTGTTTATCAGCATAAAACAATTAATTTAAATCAGTTCTTCCCATAATTTTCAAATCATAAAATTAATGTTTGATGTAGAGTCAATTTTGTGTATAGGTACATTATGTGAAAAGGAAATACCAGAAATGGCTAGAAATGGCTGATTTAAAGCATAAAGCTGTGCACAATGCAAGACTCCCTAACCAGTCTGCATGTGTATGAGATATGGTACTCAGGTGACATTAAGTCATGTGGGCCTCTTTTTAAGTACAACGCAGATATTTTTTTTTTTTTTTTAAAAGAAGAAAAAAAATCTTTTACAGCATTTAGGTTTCATTTCAACTGTAAGTTTTAATGATAATTTGAGTCAAATATTTTGTCCAAGTTACATACTGTGTGCTTTCATAATGACACCTTAACTATAATTTTTTTTCAAACTAATTGCCCCCCCCCCCCCCCTAAATAAAATAAAAAGAGTATTGACATTGTAAAGCATTGATCAATGATTGTTTATAATTTAAATGAATTTTATAGGGCTTGGTTTTCCATGTTTTCTTTTAATAATTTACCACGGAGGTAACTGGTATGTTTGTTAGGTATTGAAGCATGGCCACACTAATTAAAACCTTATTCTGTTTTAGCAGGTGTCAGCACATTTGATTTTCCAGTTGATTTGGTTGGAAGAGCTGCAAGTCCCAAGCATGGGATAGATCGAGTCCCTCTACAGGCTTGGAGCAGTTCCAGTATGTACAATTATTTTGTATGTTAGAAATTAGATTATTTTCTATAAAAAAAATTTTTAGAGGGAATGTTCAAGAGTAAATTGAAATTTGAAAAGGATGGGAGTTTGTTTGAATTGATGAAGAAATTGAAGTGTGTGTGGATAGGTTTAGTCCCTAAAAGCTACAGGTGATTCTTGATCATTCAGGTAAGGGACCTTGATAAAAATTTTAGTAATCAAGACTTCGAAAGATCTAAGGTTAAGTCAAATCTGGAAATTGAAGGTCTGACCATTATGGTTTAGATTTTATAGTGACATGAGTGCATATTACCAACATCTTGCCATTGGTTTGATGTGTACTTCATATTTTTGGGTAATAGACTGGATTTCAACAACACAGAACTTAATATTGCACTTGTTACCTCTCAGCACAGTTGTAAGCACTATATATAGAGTACTATTTCAGATGTTAATTTCATACTAGCAATGTACATGACAGAAGATAGGAATGGGAAATTCCCCCATCTGGATGAAAGGGTTCTATATGTTATGCCCACAGGGAACAGTTAAATGAACTGTCAAAATTGTGAACAGGATTTTTCGTGTGTGTGTGGTGATTGTGTTTTTTTGTTTTTGTTTTTGGTTTTGTTTTTTTTTTCTCTGAAGACAAGAGGTAAAAAAGAATGATTTCTTTTAATTTTGGAGTCAGAAAGTCATAAGCAAAACTCATGGTCATTGATTACTTGTAACAATTAATAGTTACTGACAGCTAGCATACAAAAATATGCCAATTTGTCTTATACTTACTATAGATAATGAGAGATGGTCAGAGGCTTAAGCCAATAAGCCAAGGTCATAATCAGTGTTTAGAGGTTATAGACACTGTATGAAGAGCAGTATTGTAGTTTTTTGTCTCTTACTTGTATTAGAGATAGTAGGAAGGGAGACAAATTTCTTTGGTTTATAGTTCAAGAGATACAGACATAAAAGACAGAGGAGAGAGATTGATAGATTTCAAATAAAAGGTCACAGAGGTCACACACATTGATTTAATGTGATAGTTTTATTGTGACATTAAGTACCAATACAGTGCATTTTATGATTACAACACATGTGAAAATGGGAAAGAAAAATCTGCCTATTAATATTTATCTGTCAAAAGGTCATAAGACAAGGTCACACAGTCAGTGATTGAATTCAATAAGACTGTAGTAGAGACAGCAGAAGGAATACCTTTTTTGGAATTTTCAGCCCCATACTTGCTACAAACAAGGTGAGAGGAAGAAGATACTTATTGATGTTTAGGTTAAGCTCATGGGATGTTTCAATGCAGCAAAAGTTGAATGAGGTATCATCTCATTTTGACAGGATGTCCTTGGCAATGGCCTAAGGAGCTTGTTAATTTTTCATCATCAGTGATATCAGACATTGACTTGGCTTAAGTGAAAGTGTTGTCTTTCCACTTTATGCATTTCCCTTGTCATTATTTTTGAAGGATCGTCTGTTTAAAATGGTCCAGATACATTTAGAAAATGGCACTTTGCTTTGTCAACTTCAAAGTTCCGTGCAGCTTTATGCAGTTCCGCCTTTCCGGGTGTCAATAATGATTGACCGAGGATTAATATCGAATAAGAAATAGAAATTGTGAAAGAAATAATTTGTAATTTTTATCAGTCTCCATTAGTCTAAAGTTTATCTTAATGGCTGTAGAATTGATTGTTATATGCCAATTTAGCAAATGGCTATAAGGAAATTAAAAACCAGAGAGCAGAGTCTGGTTATTAGTTAACAAAATGGATGATTTACTGGTATTCATATAACAACTGCAACAATTAAAAGCTGTTTTTGGAAAGAGTCAATCCCATCTCTGGAGCAGAAAGATTAAGTAATTTGCTTTCCTTTTCAGTTTTTTAAATTTTTCCATCAGATGTTCAATGCTCTTCTGACAGGTTGGTTTCAGAGATTTGAAGAAATGGTTTTGCAGACATCTGATTGGTTGAAGTAAAGCATTTATCATAAGTCTTCATGTTTTTGTTTACTTTTGCATATCAACAAACACTAGGAAGAAACAATCATGAGGTGCATGACATTACCCACAATACCCTTGTCTTCCACGAATTAGAATTTGAAATTGGTTTATTAGTGCAATAAATCTTCAATGGTTGCAGTATAAATATTCAGTTAAAAATGTATATTTATTGATAGCCTATTATAAGGACTTCTGAAGTATGACTGTAAAATA
This sequence comes from Ostrea denselamellosa, assembly GCA_024699665.1. Taxonomy (NCBI): domain Eukaryota; kingdom Metazoa; phylum Mollusca; class Bivalvia; order Ostreida; family Ostreidae; genus Ostrea; species Ostrea denselamellosa. The sequence continues at coordinate 3,823,921 of JAMZEH010000066.1, read as the reverse complement.
TCTGTTAGCCAATGAATAAGAATTTAATCTTGAGAGGTTGTTCAAGGCTTTCAAAGAAAAGCAAAATGTAAAATACAATTGGGAAAGGGGATTTACCCATGAAATATACCAGTTATAAATGATTACTTATAACAAAGAAGCAGGAAAATTAACAGGTATTGTAAGTTACTGTAAGTATTTCCATTCACTACTAAGCCATGACATCTTAGTGCTTGTGTGAGGTGATTACAGTCAGACCTCATTATTTCAAACTTGATGGGTCTGAGCAAAAACTTCGATTGATTGATTGTTTTCCGCCACACTCAACAATTTTTCAGTTATCTGGTGGCATCCAGTTTTTGTAGGTGGAGGAGAGAACCCAGATACACTATATCTGTGAAGAGACCACCGACCTTCCAAAAGTAAACTGGCAAACTTTCTCACATATATCGACGGGAGCAGATTTCAAACCTGTGCCGACTAGAGGTGAGAGGCCTTGTGATTTTGAGTGCAATGCTTTAACCACTCAGCCACGGAGGCCCCCCACAAAAACTTCGAGATATCCAAGGGTTCAAGATACTGATGTTGAAGTACATAAAATGTAGTTGGGAGTGCCAGCTCACTTCAACTTCATAGTATTTGAGATATCCATAGTTTAGATGCCAACGTTCATCTCTCTCTCTCTCTCTCTCTCTCTCTCTCTCTCTCTCTCTCTCTCTCTCTCTCTCTCTCTCTCACATGAAATTTTTAATGATACACAAATTTAGGGTTTTATGAATTAAAATCAGTATACATATTTAGCAAGGGCTTATTTTAGCAATTTTATAATTCCAGGAAAGATATCTAGTACCTCTGATATGGAATATATTATTAGCAATATTAAATTTTAGTGATCTCATCACTCTTGCTAAAAATGCCAAAATTAAATCCTCACTAAAAATTCTGCTTTTATGGTATATATACAGGCTTTTGGACTAGGTGGATGAGAGTCACCGAGTGACACAACTGGCTTTCCATCACATGTTAATTTTATTTAAAAATAGTTGTTTTTTGGTTGTTTTGGTTTTTTTTGTTGTTGGGGGGGGGGGGGTTGGGGTTTTTTTTTTGTTTTTTGGTTTTTGTTTGTTTTTTTTTTCTCTATGCAGACAAAATTTAGAATCAACTAGGATTCCAACAATTAAGATCAATAGAATCTGAATTCAATGTAAAATTCATCTTATTAATGTAAAATATGTCTTATTAATGTTAAATATGTCTTATTAATGTTAAATATGTCTTATTAATCATTTACAAGCACACGTTATCTCCTCAAAATTGATGTAATTCTTTGTGCTTGGAAGTGAGTGAAAGGTAAAGAATGAACAGTTGAGTCTAGGAAATGAAGTTTAGATTTAATATGTTCTCACATGATGTGGTATGTGTGATCAAATGCAGAGTTAATCTGCACGTGTATCAAATTTGATATGCTTTACAAGTATGTAGTTTTAGAACAGATTATTCTGATTCATTCAACTGCCATTTAGTTTCGAAGTCATTCAAAACGTCTTAGTAATGTTTGCATACTGACTCGATTGACATGTAGATTTAATTCCAAAGAGCAGTGTTGTCATTGCTGCAACTTATAAAGATGTCTTTAAATAGAAGAGCAGGAATATATTCATAAAAGCCATTGTATAGAAGTGATTGTCTGTATTTTGTTTTGGGTTTACTGTAGAACGAGTGGCAGCAAGATCGGTGTCGGCTTTGTTGTATATTATAAAAAGCAATCTCTGAACTTTATCAACTAAGATTCTTTTTTTATATCTGAGTTCGTTCAGATCTCATCAGCACTAAACAGTATGTCCTCTTTTAGGCATTTGTTTTGTAAACATTCACATTATGACCGACTTTAAACATACAATTAATCGTAACAGACTCAATGTTTTTGCCAAATGATGCATGCTTTAAGAAAAATCACACCAAGGTACAACTTAAAAAAAGAAGAAAAAAATCAAAGAAAAAATAAAAGAAATCCCATCACGGTAGCAAATTAGTTGAAGCCACCTACTTTAAGTTAGCAGTGGGCTGTACTTTGCACGTGGAATTGATTGCAAGTTCTGAAATACAAAGGATGCATGGATTCAATATACCCATAAATGGCATGGTGCCAGTGAAACAGCAAAACTCATTTAAATGACAGCACAAACATAACCTGGTGTTACAAAGCAATATCTACAGAGTATAGGGGCAGTGTTATTTGTATATATCTGTCCTAAAGTTCTACCTCTCGGTGTTAGGAAACTGACTGTTGGATAACCAGAGGAGAGGATAAAAAGCTACTCTATAAGTTGTGTATCATATATCATGGTGGATTAGTGTATTGAGGACAAATTGATGTGAGTACACTAAATACCTGCTGTTGATGGTTTTTGCCCATTACAAGAGGTAATGTCTTCACTGATGTATAGTAGTGGATTAATTGGTTATACTCATGAGACACTTGACAATGTCTGTTTTTTATATCATTCATCATCATAGTACGATATTGGAAAGACGTGACATCTTAATGTTTGTTTTGTATAGCAGTCACTGTGCTTGTGGAATGATTTTAAATACATCTGAATTGAGTATATATAAGCTAAGGTTGTTGAACGTATTTCTGTAATGAACCATTTTCTAGCTTTTTTTGTACATGTATCTTCCACTGTCTCACAGACTCTGAGGGAAGAGAGATGTGTTTACTTAATGGTATATGGCTGACCAGAGCTTATTTGAAAAGACAGACTTAACATATATCAAATCAAGATGTAATCATTAAGCAGTAACTGGCTTTGAACTTCAGCAGTCATTATTATATTTATGATAAGGCCCACCAATTTAACCTCCCTATCTCTGCATCTAATGCCAGCCAATTTAACCATCATTTTTCTATATTTAATGCCCACCACCATTTTTTTTTTATATATCTACAGCCCAAATCTTTCACCATCATATGGCCTCTATATCTGATGCTCATCTATTTAACCCAACATACCTTTACATCTTTTGTTCACTGTTTTAACCACCATACCTTTATATAGATCTAATGCTCACTAATTTAACCATCATACCTGTATATAGATGTAATGCTTACCAAATTTATATAGATCTAATGCTCACCAATTTAACCACCACCATACCTTTATATACTTGTAATGCTTACCAATTTAACCACCATACCTAATAATCATCAATTTAACCACCATACCTAACTAATGCTCACCAATTCAGACTACCATACCTGTATGTCAAAGGGTCACCAAATTAACCTCCATACTTCCATATCTATAAGGCCCATATTGCTCCATCATCATAGCGCTATATTTTAGACCCACCAATTTAACCACTATACTTATATATTTTAGGTGCACTACTTTAATCACCGTACCTTTTTTTTTTCATAGGTATACCACTTTAGGCATATTATTTCCATATTTAAGGACCTCTAACCAGAATACATCTATATCTTAAGCCCACAGTTCAACCATCATATCTTTAACCAATAGGCCCACCACTTTTGAAATTACATGTACCACTTGAACAGATGTTTGCATGTATATATCTTGGTCCATTATGCCATGTTGTTGTATGTTCAGCTTCACAACCAACGATATGTGCCCTTTGACTCTCCATCCCCTCTCCTCCTTTTCTCAGCGAACCCCTTTCCTTGCAGCAATAATGCTTTAGAGGTCAGGGTTAATGAAGCACTGAACTTATCAGTTTTATAGAAGACAGTATGAAATATTGATGAAATGTAACACAGTTGATGAGTGTGTATAATGCCTTTTCATACTAAGTATTTCCCCAAGGTTTTTTGTCTCCTTCTAAATATTATGTGTAGTTTACATGACTGATAAAATCGATTTCTTTCTTTGAATAGTTACAGATTTTATTGGTGATGTTGAAGGAGGAGATTAATTAGCGTTTTTTATTTTTTTATTTTTTTTTTCAATGATTTCTGGTTTAGACATCTTTATTAAATAATGAAATAAGAAATGAAAATATGAGTGGAAAAATATCTCAATTGATTAAATAATTTTATTCTTTATCAATAAAAATATCGGATTCCCAGCTTTTCTGTGTTTTTTTAATTATTGCAGAAAAAATATAGTATTAACGCATCAACCAATTGAAATGTAAGTAAGTCATGAATTAAACAATGGAAGGAATCGAAAGTTCAAGGTTTGTTTTTCTAAAAAGACATACCTATGGAATATTCACTGAACAGTCAGCATGTGTGACAGGTGCATTAGTTTAACTGGTATTAAATACTTTGTTACAGTAAGGAACAAAGAGTTCACAGTACCCATGATAAGCCATGAAAAAGTCCAAGTATTGATAACATATTTTCCCCCAATTTGTTCTTCAGACAATGTAATAACACACAATCTGGAATCAATACTAAATTTTGCTTAGTATTCTCTGTCAAAGGATCAGCTGTGTTATTGTTTGCATAAGTTTGGCAGTCAGTCAATTTTTTTCTTTGTGGAATTTATTGAGAAAGTAGACCATATCTGGCTTTTATGTATGGTATAGGCTGGCTTTTACATCACCTTCATGTGTTTGGATTTGTGATCTGAAAGTGTAAAATAGATCAATTTATATATTTGTTATTTGATGAAAGTTTTGAAATGAAATTCATTTGTATGGGCTTGAAATGCAACCTAGTGTATTTGTCCTAAATCAGTGTATGATGATTAGTCCATGTGTAGGTCAGTTATTTTGAATTAAACTGATTTCTATGTGCTTAGCATGCACCTATCTGCTATTATCACATGACACCTGGTGAGGCTTTGAAGTACCTGACAATCAAAGGTCAAATTAAGTTCCTGAAATTTTTAAAACAATTTTTTTTACAAATTGGGAATTGATTCTTGATAGAGAAGTATGTGTATTATTTCTAGCCTGATTTAATTTTCAGATAGCTGAATATTCACCCCATACCTTGAAATTCAAGCCAGGTTTTTTTGTTTGGGGTTTTTTGGGGGTTTTTTTCTTTCTTTTTTTTTTTTTCTTTTTTTTAAGACAGAAAAGGGTCTCTGATATTGATCAAATCATATGCTTAGTTTTAGGAAAAGATCTACCTGTCAGAATTTTAGATTAATGGTTTACATCCCAGCTGACAAACTATTACATAAGAAAAGACTAAAAGAACTTCGCCATATAGTGAAATATGAATAGAGCTGGAGCTTTGATCATCCGTGTTAATGAAATCTTTTTTTGTCTGGGTTTGCATAATGTTTGTATGAGTGGGGATTCAGGTCTTTGTCCTAGGTAAGTAAATGATCAGTACAAGTATATTTTAACCTGCCAGGTAGACACAAGCTGTGATAATCTCCCTTTATTCAATGAGTTTGGAGATTCTTAATTCTCTTCGACACCTATGGCTATGTCAAACATCTATATATGCTTAGTCTGTACTTGACAATTTGCTGATGTTTAAATTAAAGACTCCTTCTTGTGAGTTAACATCCAAAAGAAAGATTAGGAGTTTGAATGTACAAAATCAATACCGTTTGTATGGGCACGTTTTACTCTATTTTACAATCACGTTAAGACGAGCTGTCTTTTTCAGGTGTTAAATTTTCTTCAAAGAATTTTTTTTTAATGCATTTCTTAATATGCATTTTTCTTTCTTTGTACTTGGGATTTAGAAATGGTCAACATTATTTTTTCTTTGATAACTATTCAAAACTATGAAAAATTATTACTATATATATATATGTATTTTAGATGACAGAAGTGCATCTCTCGGATTTCAGAAAGGAACTAATTCTACAGACCATCAAGGAAACTGGCACTTGCAAGATGTTGGTGTAGATGCAGGTGAGATTTAAATTGATCCCCCCAGTTATCTGAATTCAACAGTTACTGAGGATTATATACAATTCATATGATCTGAAATTCAAAGACAATTTGTTAATGAAGTTCACAGTTTGTATTTTTTTATGCCCCCTTAATCCATAATTGGAGATTTAGGGGCATACATTTTTTTGGTTTGTCTGCATAAACTTTACCTGCATGGCCATAATTTGGTAGTAGAGCTTTCATATGTCAAATTTCGTTGTGACGTTAAGACCTTTCTCTGGGTACCAAAGTTTTGATTTGACCTACTTTTGAAAAACCTTGGTCATTATCAACTTTGCTGCCATATGAGGGCATCAGTGTTTCACAAAGACATCTTGATATTCCTCTGTTTTAAGTGTATAAGTGCTAAACCCATATTGTTGTCAAAAATGAATAAGGTTTTTAATTAGCTTAGTCAACTTCGTACTTGTAATATTTATATGTTTCTATGTTCATAAGTCAAAGATAATTGATAGTGGATAATTTACTCCCTTTCTTTTTTTTTTCTTTTTTTTTTCTTTTTTTTTTTATTTCAGTATTTGTTTAAATTGTTGAAAACACTCAATTAATATTAAGTCAAGTCCTTTGACATATCTGAATGATCAGAAATGTGACATCTAGCTGCCTTCATTGATGAAAAGAAAATATGTTAGCTTTAACTTAGAGCAAAATATAACATTTCAGAATTTTTAAAATAGAGGCAATGATTTTATTGAATTATTTTATGGGTTCAATATATTTCATTCAATTTTCATACATAATGCGGAAATGGATTTAGAATTATGAAAAGGATGTGGGCTATATATACACATAACTAGCTACTTTCTCCGTGATATTGATGATTGTGAATTACAATAATTGCTTATTCCCTTATGATTCAATCCTCTAACATTAAATTATGATTTCATTTCGAAAAGATCAATTAAACCATAATGTGCAAACATATTATCTTTGATCAATATGCAATGAAAACTAAAATCATTAGTCCTCCACCACATTGTGTTAGAAAGTCAGAGCAGAATGCACTAGATCTGATCTCCATTTTAATGGCACTATTTTCTAGCTTGATTCCTTTGAAATTGATAGATTTCATTGAATATTCATAATTGAGGCACATCTTCCTTCCAGCTGTTTATCATGTAGATGCCTTCAGACTTTGAATTGTGGTACAGTAATATCAGTGATTTTGAATCAGTTTTAAATATGATGAAGCATTGCAGTAACAAATGTGCTTCTGGTGTAACTACACCCGAAGTCAAAACGGCCGAGTCCTGTAATGGTGAATTTGACTTTGCTGTGTGACCTGCAGTAAATTTACAGTTTTGATCACTATATGAACAGAAGTTTTGACCTTTTACTTGTCCAAATATAGTTATAAGTGCTTCAAGTAGATGACAAATTCATGTAGAGGTCAAATTCATGCAGAGGTCAATTTCATGTAGAGGTCAAATTCATGCAGAAGTCAAAAGATGTGACCAAGGTTGAGGTATTTGGACAGACAAGGAACAGTGTTTTCTGTAACATGGAATGCTTGGACGTCGGTGTATAATGTCTTTTTATATGGATAGTTTTATTGAATATTTTATACACCTTATATTCAAAGAACACAGATAAAATTGTACAGCCCTGTATGTATGACTTGAAATTTATAACTATTTCTATGTCCCAAATACCAAAAGTTGGGGGATGGGGAGGGAATTTGCTTCAAAGGCTGTCAGACTTGTTGCAGTGTTCACAACTTTAACTGTGGTGATAACTTTCTAAATTGACTTTATTACTGAGTGTATAATGAAAGACCAAAGCTACAGTTTGTAACTAGTGAAGGATTTAATTTTGAACTTAAAGTCTAATTTGTCAAATTTGCCACATTTCAATTTGGCCATGGTTTGAGAAATAGTGTTGCACGAAAAGCACATCATGTTTTCATCTCATTGGACTGGATTGAACATGTACAATGTTAGGTAGTTAGTGATTCAATGTATAAAATATATGAAATTTTATTTTTACAGATAATGATGCAAAGAGTCATTCTAGTCTTTTGGAATCAGAATCAACATATATACCTCTAGAGATTGCCTCAACCCCAAATCGACCAATGACGGCTCCAGCAGTTACTAGTTCTGCCCCTTTAAATAACTATCCATTTTACATGCAGACGGACAATAGGCCTGCAACGTCTGCAGAAACACGCTATGATGCATACGATCGTCGTCCAATCAAACCTCTTAATACTGATGTGTTCAAGGGAATTAGGCATAATTTTCAAGTGTCCCCACCTACGCAATCTGGCAATGAACCGGCACTGGGAACAAAAAAGAAGACTCCACCCACAGCACAAGCACATGATTATGACACTAGTCAAGAGGTGTCACAAATTGAACAAATTTTAACTCCTACAAAAGAGAATATTCCTGTGGAGGAAATATCAAACATTAAGGACATTTCAAGGGATCGTAAATCTTCAGCCAGACGCAGTACTTCTCAGAAGTCAGATGGAAAGTCCTTGCAAAGAAAGAAAGACAGTGAACGACCTGATCGCAGTAGTATACCAGTGTCTAGCAGAGCTAGTACCAGTATATCACGTACACATTCAGACTACACTCCAGGGCGGTATGCCCTGCGCAAACATTCTGAGCAAAGTGGAAAAGCTTCTTATAAATCCAGAAGGAGAGATTCTAAATCAAAGGGAAATAGAGACTCTGGAGTGTTTTCCAGGCCCAGCAGTGATGCCATACTAGACACAGGTAGGAACTGAATGTCATTCCATTTATATAACTGTCGTTTACACCATGTTATTTTATACACTATCCCTAACACAATGTTATTTTATACACTATCCTCAGCGCCATGTTATTTTATAAACTGTCCTCAATGCCATGTTATTTTATACACTATCCCCAACTCTGTGTTATAGAATATACACAGGTATTCATTAACAAACTTGGTGTTAAGTATTATTTGTATATATCATTTGTAAATTCAGATTTTGTCAGTGTGGATTGTAAATTTTAAATCATGTCTATCTTGAATTTGATTTTCGAATGTGGAGAGTGTTAAGATGTTCATTGGGACAGTACAGATCACCTCGTCTCATTTATTGAACTAGTGGTGTCCATTCCTCATCCCTTATGTGTGACATTGTATTGGGTAGGGGATCCTGGTTATATTGCTCTTTTTTTGAATGAAGAGCATCTTTTACTCAGCAAGTTTTATTGTTAAAATGTCTTGTTGGATTAGTCATTGAAGTCACTTTTCCATAGATTTAATTTTTGTTTAACTGAATGTACAACTACATGAATTACATACTCCATTTGGGCATGACATAAGCTCTAACCTGAGCCCTATCACTACATGGTATATCCATAGAATATACTCCAGCAATTATCCCATTTGTGGAGTATTAAGTCAGCTGTATATTTGTAGACCTCATAATGTCAACATGATCAGTTCCAGACAGTGATACTTGGCTACCGTCCATTTGTCCATATGACTATTTCCACGTCTTACGTTGCATTTTGTCAAAAGTTCAAAACTGATGATTAACACTCTGCTTTGCGGTATTAAAATCCATAAATATTGTTTTGCATCAGTAATAGTGGAGACAAATATTAATTGTATGGCAAAGGTTGTTTTGATGGAAGGTCATTTTTGTGCTCCCAAAAACTTTTCAGCTTAATGTATTTTTAAGTTTGATTGTATGTGTACACATGTGATACTAAAGGGTAGTTTTCCTTTAATTGGATTTAACAAGCTTATCATACACTTCAACTGGATTATTCTACACAACATCTATACTTATTAATGAAAGTCAAACCAAACTTGGATTGCCTGTGTACTTTTGCACATCAGACCTCTGTTAATTTAGGATCACCTTTCTATGCTAAGATTGGCTTGCTGCTGTAAGAGGAAGTCTTGCACCATATACGTGCGGCCATGATGCATCATGTCTAACATGGCCTGTGCCAATTATTTCACCCACACTTTATCTTTTTTCAAACCAGCTATTGTGAATTGTAATGAATTAATCAGGGTAGTTAAACTCTGGATTCAGTACTTAAGCCTAGGTAATTCTGTGATATTTCAAGTCTTTAATTAGCAGCATTTACTGGTTCATTCTGCCTGAAGATTGTTCGGGAGATTTGTATGCATGTTGCTGTCTTTCTAAATAAACATGATAAAAATGAATGCTTGTAGAAATAATACTTTTGGGGAAAATATGTTCACAAACTGTCTAAAAAAGATTTTCAAGGTCACTGCATTACAAGTGAGTAATTTTGGAGAGTGTTATATTTTGGCATTCTAACAATGGCAGATATTGACAGTTGATATACTTTTGTTCCATTAACTTACCAAATGTTACACCACCACCCCCCCCCCCCCCCACCCACCCACCCCAAAAAAAAAACAATATGATGATTAAATACTAATTTGTTTTATTGATTATTGAAAGCTTCTATTTATCTTATAAACAAACAAATCATTCAGTGTAAGGTTTCCAGTTTAATATCAAGAGGGTTTGTTTGAATGTTTTGAATTGAATTCAGAAATTTTGCAGATTGAGACATGTTCAAGGTTAATCTTAAATAGATTTATTATGCAATATGTTTGAGGCAAACTACATTTAAAAACTGTGACAATGAACAGAGAACTGACTGTCTCATTAATCTTCAATATTGGCTATTTCTCTGCATTGATGTCATTTATAAAGAAAAAATTGTCTGTAGCAGTGATTTTAGAAGTTGCTAGGTAATTGCTGCGACATGTTCATTTGAGGAATTACCATAGAAATTGGATGATGTGGGCAGCCGTTATTTTCTTTCAACATGTACCAATTTTTTGGTGAATGAAGTCTGCAGATTAATGTTTGAATTACAGGTGAAACGTTTGTTTATTCAAAAAAAAATAGGTAAACAAGGTGTTTCAAAAAATGTGTAACCATATCTTTCACATGTGGAAAATATTTTAGAAGTCTAAATTGGGCATATTTCATATAATTGATACAAGTTTCTTTTAATATAAAAAAAATCAAGTGTAATGAGCATATATATTGTATGATTGATTGTATATTGTTTAACGTCCCTCCCTAGAATCTTTCACTCCTATGGAGACATCACCATTGCCAGTGAAGGGCTACAAAATTTAGGCCTATGCTTGGCACTTATTGTCTTTGAGCAGGGAGGGATCTTTATCGCGCCACACCTGCTGTGACACGGGGCCTCGATTTTTGCTGTCTCATCCGAAGGAATGCCCCATTTGGTTACCTCTTACGACAAGCAAAGGGTACTTGGATCTATTCTAACCCAGATCCCCTCAGGGTATGAGCATATATAGTTGAAGGCCTTAAATTTGACAGTGTCCAAATTTCGACAGTTTCATTCTTTTGTATACTTTTTTTTCTTTTTTTTTTTTTTTTTTCGCAAGAGCTGACATAATTTTTTTAAGCAAATTATACTATGAAAGAGGTGGCAATCTCATAACTTGATTTGAATCAAAATGAACTTCAAACAGATAAGAGACATAACTTAGCAAAATAAGTGTAAAAAATTAATGACATCTTTGTGAACAATTTTAAACCATATGATGACATTATCTTCATTTTTAGTTGTAATAGATAAATTGTGGCCAGAAGTGATGTTTTGTGTAATCTACTCATTCTCATGCAATTAAAAATGTAATATGTGTAAAGTTTTGCTTTAGATGTAAATTGAATTCATTTTGATTTAAAAACAATTCATATGAATTAAATGGGAGAAAGTTTTTATTGCATCATAATGGCCATGTTTTGATGCTGACATATGTGCAGGAATGTCTGTTCAAATAAGGCTTCTCGGCCTCACTGAACGATATCCCAAGGAATAAAAAAAAAAGTTGGGAAGAAACAAAGCTGGCCAATGAAAAAGAAAACAGTCGAGGTCATTTTATTCTAAATGGACTGAAGAATATCCTTTGACAGACAGAAAATATATTTTAGTTCAAACTTAGCAGAGAAATTATGTTTGTCATTTGAGTTAAGTATTTAAATAGATTATTAAATGGAGAAATTATCAGACTGTCTTAATTTTTTTCTTAAAAGTTTGTCATGTAAGGTCAGGTCTAGTGAAAATCATTTGAAGTAGCTCAACTGGTCTAGTGCTCCAAAAAGTAAATGTCAAACCCAGCTAAATTGTTTATTTAAAATTTTAAAGATCAACAATTGTGTACTCTATCAGGAATGAAATGACAATTTGAGGTTAAATTTAAGGACATGCATGAAGTTTTGTCAATAATATATAATTTTTCGTGACATTTTACATACAATTCACTGGACTATATATTGTTTCTACAAAAAAATCTTCAGGTAATTACCAGGTTAGTTTTAGAGTTAGCGTATTTTGATAGTTCCTGGTTGTTGCAAAAAAATATATATATGAAAAATATAAAGTGAGCCATTCCTAGCAAAAAAGACA